>CAIGRB010053194.1:73857-93698 GCA_903798255.1 Fraxinus quadrangulata | reverse complement strand
TTTAAACAATTAAAATAAGAAATTTAATTATAAATTCTTCTTTTACTTTGAAATATTAAGTGAACAATTAAAATAATTTATTTTAAATTACTTATTGAAATTGTTCAAAAAAAAATTAAATAAACATTATTTAATATTTAGTTTAAAAAAAGAGTTTAGCAGTTAATGTCATTCGGTTATTCCATTATTGTATTATCCGTTCCATTATCTGTTGATTCTTGTGGATACTAGTTAATATCATTTGGTTAGCTTAATTTTCTCATATTATGTTTTTTATCTATTATATCTTGCACAAAATTTTAACATTTGAAATGTTGCAGGATGGATTATCATTTGGACGATGATATCAGACAAATCCTAGGCAAAGTTACTGTAACTTTACCATCTTTACAGTGGTATTAGATTTGCTCGACGAGGAGCACGCGGGCATATTGAGACGATCCTGCTTATGGTCATTTTATTCGTTACGCGGCATGCAGTTTTTCTGGGCAGCTACTTGATGCTTTGTTATGTCGCTGCTTAAGCCAGTTGACGGAGATGTCCTCCGTTTTGATCTTGGGGGCAAGGTAGTTACATTTTATATATTTGAGTTTGCCCTCATCACCAGATTGAGATGTACAGGCGCAGAAGCAGTACGGGCCCGTATTCCGAGAAACAAGAGGCTGTTAAATGAGTATTTTCATTTGCAGACGACGGTAACTCTAGGGTAGTTGGTAGACGCATTCAATGCAACCATATGTCTAATAAGTTGAAGCTGGGCTTGGTGCTTATCGTCGAGAGCGTACTCAAGTGTCATCACAGGAAGACGTCGATCGACGTTTTTCATTTGGAGATTGTTGTTGATATTGATACCTTCAACAGCTATTCTTGGGGACATTGATACCTTCAACATAAGAAATTATCTATTTTTTATTTTAAATTCTATATATAATAATTGTAACTGTTGCAGATATGAGGTGTACAAGACTGTCCCCATATTGGCTGGTTGGTATGCGAGGAGAGGGGAGACGTGTTGCCCTCGAATGCATCACTGGCGAGCACAAGACAAGTCACTTGTAAATCAAATATCAGCTCTCATCGACGATCCTGAGGTACGTATTATACAATTTGCTATTTATTTTGTTTGTTCTTTTAAAATGGCGATACATGGTATTAACTCGATAAAATGTCAATATGTTAGCTTGAAATCCTCATTGAGTTGACACTGTCGATAGAGGAGGAGGGTCAGAGTTATATACGTGGCCTATCTATTCCGATCGCCCCAGATGATCAGNTCTTGGGTGGCTATCTATTTCAACCACGCCAAATGATTAGATGCCCGAGGCCATCGTTGATCGGGATAGGGTATGTGCATTGAATATAATATGTGGATTATCGTTTTGATTTTTTAATTAAGTTATTCATTCGGACTATTGATTTTTTTAGGAGTACTGTCCAGTATCACCTCCGCGGTCGAGATCACCTCTGCCTCCGAGATCACTTCCGCCGCCAAGGGCCTCACCGCCGCCATTGAGGGCCTCTCCGCCGAAGGCCTCACCGGTGTAGTCGATGGCCTCACCGTCGTCGTGGGCATCACCACCGCCGATCAGGTCACCTTCTCCCCTGTCTACTAATCTGTATGACCGCCTTACCGAATTTATAGCGGGTTAGATGGGAGAGTTATGCCTAGAGTTGGCTTGACAGGTCGATAATCAGTACACCCGACTGACAAAGCAGATGGGCGAGATGCGACAGAGTTTAGGGGATGGGTCGACGATATATCTAATGATGTTGGAGCTCTACGATGCAACGTGCTAGATCTTTAGGGCGAGTTAGGGAAACTTCAGACTGAGGTCGTTGCGATACGAGGCGACATAGCAGCCCTACGAGGGACTGCAGGTATTGGGATGGAGCGGGCGGCGAAGGGACTGGCAGTCATCAGGATGGAGGGGGTGATAGTGGAGCGAGTCAGATGGGGTATGATGATATACAGTGGACATCGAATGTTGCATACGACTCATTTTTTGATGAGGTACCAGAGGAGATGGATGAGGGGGTACCAAAGGAGGCCGATGGTATACCGGTGGAGGCCAATGGGGGTACCTGAGGCGGAGGGGACGACGGACGTAGAGGGGTACCGACGGAGGTTGAGGGGATACTGGCAGAGGTGGATGGGGGAGAAATGGCGGAAGCGGAAGGAGGGGTACTGGAGGAGGTGGCGAATGACATAATTTTCGTGTCGGAGGGGGCAACGGAGGTGAGGAAGGGTACGAAGCGTGATGTTAACGTGACACCGTTGGTGGTTGGTAAGAGACCGAGATTGCCGTCACAGTACATCGTTTCCTCCTTCACGGTCGAGGCGAAGAGAAGGACGTTCTTGGACGGGACGTTCCCCAATCTCTTCTGGGAGGTGGACCTAGTGCAGCACAAAGCGTTCGATGAATGGTTCAAATGCCTTAAACATGTGTAAGTATTTTATGATTTCTCTAAAGTACATACGAGTTCATCTATGCTTTTTGTAACACTTTACTTTTTCATTTTTTAAAGATAACTACAACATTGGAGCGAAAACCATCTCGAACGCGAGAAAGTGGTTTGAAGCTGTACTGACAAAGGGTGCTTGGCTCGCCGATGATGTAAATGCATTCTCGGTTTTATTTGTTGTTTTATTTAATTATTTGTTGTTTTATTTAATTTAACGATATCTCTGTTAGATATTCTCATGCACTGTGTGATTTATGTTCTATTTTGACCATCAACTTATCAAACTCTTCAAAACTGTAAGCTTCAGCAGCTCTCCTGAACAATGTCACAATGCTACTACCCCTATACTTATCTTCAGATTACCCTGTATATGGTACATGCAATAATTATGATATGCTTCCGAAAAAACTTCAGCTATACCATTTATTATTGACTGCCCCCGGTCAGTTACAAATGCAAGGTTCTCGGCGTTCCCAATAACTTCTCTCAGCTTAGTGAAGAACCAACGCATCACTAGATCATTTTCCCCATCAACTATGCCAAATGCAAGAGGGTAAATTTGGATGTTGGCGTCATAACATGTAGCAATAATCAACTTCCCTTCATATCTAACTTTTAAGGTTATACCATCAATTAGAATTAGGGGTCGCATCGCATTTCGAATCCTCGAATGCATTTTCTAAGAGCCATAAACAAATACTTGAAGTAATTCTGGCAATCGCTCTCAATAAAAAACGTCAAGTCAAGATTAGTTTTCCCCATATTATGGCAATACCTGGCCAATTTGGCATAACTCTCCTCGGTCGATCCCATTAAATCCTCCAATCCACATTCTTTAGCTTTCTAGGCCTTCTGATAGCTCATGACCACCCCATACTCCCAACGCATGTCTTTAATGATATCTGCAGTCTGTAACTAGTCTGTGGGTCCTGAAACTTGTGCATTATCTGTCGCCCAATAAACCATGATCGAGCTTGCCTGTGATCATTTTGACGAATACCCACTTCGCAAGTATGTTCCCGCGCATACTTGTGAACTACAAAGCACTCATTCGTGTCCATCTTCTTCGCTCTTAAACGCCAACTGCAATTTTCGTCCACACAAATAATTGTATATGTAGATTTGTTTGATTTTTTTACTTTAAACTCAAAGTTATGTTTAATTGCAATCCGGTGCACAGCTTCCTGCAAATCTCTTTTTGTGTTGAACAGTTGATCTACATGCAAATCTTCATCTTTAGGAACCACACGCGAACAATTAGAAGACCGTGTACTCGGCCCAGCATGTGAACTCCCACCAGACTCATGTCTATGTCTGGATAAACCAATCAAATCATCATTCGTAAATTGCCTTTCAAACTCGTTGTCCTGAACTTCATCGTGAATTCTGTATGTAGCAGTGAGATCGTGGCGTGTAGCAACTATCTCGAGAATAACCACATCGTCCCTATGAGTAATCTCAATTGTATTCCCAAAAATCAATTACATTACGATCCTCCTCATTGGAAACTTTGTGTTCACCATCGGGGACATTCTTTTTCGATAAAATAAGCAAAGGGGATCGACTTTCGACCTTAGTTCAATTTAATTAAATGCTTCATTTGCATTTCAGAAGTAACTTTCATAGGTGGAATCGAAATGGTTGAATGCTTATGAAATAAAAATCCCAATTCCTTATCGTATTGAGATGAATCGATGTTAAACATGTTTTGTATTTCGTGGCATATTTTTGTAAACGATGTATTCTTTTTTTATCAAAATTGCATCAACCACATTTCATTCACTCGTCCATTTCCATTCTCAGTTACCACTTTCATTCCTTCGAAATTCACCGATGTAACAAATTGGGACACATGCTGATGATGCCATATCTGCATTATGAATTTTAATATTAGAAAATAATTACATTAATAAATAAGGGTCTAATAGGGAAAAACATTTAGGGCCGGCCCGGACGTCCGGACATCACGGGGTCCGGGTGTCTGTCCCCGAACGGCCCAGGCAATCGGGCTTTTTGGGTCTACTGGTTTTATATGATTGTAAGTCTGAAATTATACATGCAGATGAATTTTTTTTCTCGTTTTTGTTAAAAAGGATTATAGATCCCTTTAAGATCGTAAAATTTTCATCTACGTATGTTGAAATAACATTTAGAGATTAAATTAATGTACTAATTTAACCGAAACGAATTTAAAAATACGTAAATATACTTACCGATTCCATTGATGGCTGTGAATAATATTTCCTTGTTGAGTGTTTGATAAATTTATTTGTTTTCAAATTTGAAGCAGATGAAAAATGAAATAGTTTTTATCTATGTTGGAGTAAACAGATAAAAGAAAGTGATTTGGTTTTGAAATTTTAATTGTGAATGTTTGGATTCTTTATAATTTGAGAATGATATTATTGTCTTTTAAACAATATCATATTTTTGTAATTATATAGTATTTTAAGGGTATTTTTATCTTTTACGCATATTTAGACCATTGTGGTGAATGGCAAATTTTTTTGGTTGAAAAATGGCAAATTTGACTTGACTAAATTAAAAAGTACCCCCGAAGATTGCCTTTTTTTTTTTTTTTTTTTCAAATTAATTTGAGCCACATTTTTTTTAAAAGATTCAAATCTCAACATATAGCTCTGATACCAATTGTTGAAATTATTCAATAATCATGCTAAGAACAAGAATCACATATATTAATTAATAGTTCGAAATTCATATTTGTGGAAGACATAATTACGAATGAATATTATCAGCTAAATCTTCCTTTCCTTGCTCTTCAAAATAATCGGTTATCAAAGGGGCAAGCCAAAACCATATGGAGATGAGAGGAAACCTAGCCATTATATATGAAATTATAAAGTCGACCAATTACCGACTCTGGGTTTACATAATTCCGACCCACATACTTAAAATTACCACATTATAATAATATAGTATATAAGGTGCACAACGACCCAAATGATTACTAACATATTGGATCTAATCACAACATCATTACAAACCATATATCTAATCCGTAAAATTCGCAATCAAATGAAATCCCAAATAATAGAATTATTCTAACATTTTACACCAAATGAAAAGTCAATGAAATATTCCACATAACGGGCAAACGCTAGGGTGCAATCCAATTGCTCTTAAAAAAAATTTAAGGTCAAATTCATCATAAACGACTGTTAGTGAGAAGAACTTTCTTAAAATTCAACACTTGATACATACATATAGCATAATTATTTGACTAAATAATATTTATTTATTAAATAAAATCTATAAGATTAAAAAATTTAATTTCATGGCACATTTTTTCAGTATACATTAATATATAAAACATCGTAAACACAAAAAGCCCTTTAAAACACACTTGGATAAGTTATGCCCCCCCACATGTAAAAATGCCTGCCTCAACTAGCTACCGAGAGTCCAACACATTGGTGCGCACACTTCCATGGAGGTTTGAAAAATGTGTCACAAGCTCTTTTTCTATTGTTTTTGAGTTGATAAAATCTTTTCTTTTTTAGGCTAAATGTAGATATGATGACCATTGTATTTGAATAAAATTATGCCTAAAATTAATGCAATGTAAATATATAAAACATAATAAGAGCATGTTTGAGGCTCATTGTTTGTTAAGAATGTATTTTGAAATAGTAAATTGATGAAAAATGTGTAGTTAAAAAATAAGAAAAAATTTTGAATTTACCTATAATATTATTTTATTGAAATATATATATATTTGAAAATAAGAGAAATATATATTTTGAAAATAATGAGAATTAAACAATGACTAAATAAAAATTACTATAGCCCTAACTTTCTCCAAAGCTACTATAGTCGTACACGCGTAAGATGTGACACTTCGTCTTGACGGCTTAGCCGTGCTACTCTCGACAATACAAAACATTTCATACTCGCCCATCTGTTAGTTACATAAGGAGAGTTTCCTTTTGACTCATTTCTGTCGGAGCACGATAGATACGACAGTCCGTTCTACACACTCAAAATTTATCTTTGAAGGTGAAAGTTAGATGCTACCACAAAGCAAGTGAAGGATTTCAACACGTGTCCATGGTACCCTAAGGTAGAACTACAAAGTAATGCTATTTAATTTCATTGAGATTACAACTCCAGTCTATGTAACTCAAAATCATTGGTTAATGAAAGGTCAAATTAAATGACTTATTTAATTTTACCTATCATTTAATGTCACATTAACGTCACCTAAACTGTGGTTGTAATCCCAATAGGTCTACATAACATTACTCAGAACTACAACTATGCAAGTATTTGTCAATTATTGGGTCCCACCTTTGAAAATAAAGGACCATTTGACCTCCATTTTTAATGTAAAATGTATTTTGAAATAATAAATTGATAAAAATGAATATTTAAAAATGAGGGGAAAAAATCTTGAATTGCGTATAATATGATTTTATTAAAAAATATATATTTGAAAAGAAACAAGAAAAAAACGTGTGTTGAAAACAATGTGGATCATACATGTTGTCTAGTGAATGGTCTTGGGACATCTTAAACAGGCCACACTAGAAACCTAACAATTTTTGCCAAGTATTTTGATTATCTTTACACATTAAAGAGACGAATACTTGGGCGGTGAATCAAATTTCTTGAATATAGGTTTAATATTTAAATAGTTTATTGAAATTGATTATTTTTCTTGCATCAAATTCTAGAAAATTTTGGGATAGCTAAATAGTTATCCTTATTTTTTGAATAGAAATATTAACACATTGAAATTTTGTAGAATAATACTATTTAGCATAACTGGTTTTATAACATCAATTTAGATAGCACTGTCATTAAAAACGAAAGATACAACTATTAAATGTATCATATAATTTTACCTTTAATTGATCATATCGCATTATACCATATCAAATTAAGGTACGAAATCAGTGTAGGCATAGTTGAAAGATTATTACAGTGACCACACAAACATAACAGCATCTTTAAAGTATACAAGTGCTGTTGAAGCTGCACAGCACATTATTATTACAACATACATGATGAGAATAAGTCTATGAATGAGGGAACTCCCATCTCCTTCCACCATCAAGCGTAATCAACAAGACAGGTCCTCGTATCCTATACACAATTCAACAATAATATAATTGGCAACAAATAATTGAACGGCTCCAATTAAGGGGTTTCAGCATGGTCTGGTTACGAAACTATCTGGGCAACTATTTTCTTATATAATATATTGATAAAATGGTGCAATTATGTACCAATTAAAATCTGCATGAAATCATAATCGTCATATCATGTTGAGAGACTTACAGTGAGGAACAATCTTCCAACGCTGATTTTCTCCCTTTTTCCATTCCCAAAGAACAATAGTAGTGCCATCATGGACACCACCATGATTTTTATCTCCATTTAAAGCATCTACATTTAGGCGATTATTATTAACCATCCTTATTGTTCTGTAACCATCGCCCAAGTCTTTGCTCTCAGTCCACAAAATTGACTCATCAAGAACATCAGAATCGTGAGGAATCAATTGCACCTGTAAAAGAAACCCCCCCACAAATGACGGTGAGAAACACGTTCTTCTTCTCGAGAGACCAAATTATGGTGGTAAGTTTTCATTATATCTTTTTACCTAGTGACTTTTAAAGGGTGACGCGGGGGATTGGACATTTTAAGGGGGAGGGGGTTGATATGTGGCAAGCTGGCCCCACAATCGAAATCAACAGACCAAGTTAGACTGCTACAACTAGGAACTATGATGCTCGGATATCGGGTACATATCTAAGTATCGAATCTTTTATTTTTTAAAATCTAGGATACGAGGACTGGCTTAAAGGAATCCAAGTTCTGAACACAAGTACGTTGGTACGTCTTTCGAACTTTAATTTTTTTACTAATCCAAAATGTCATTTTAAATAGACCAAAATCAATTATTCACAAAGAAGGAAATATGAATTGAATAAGGGGTTAAAACGAATAAAATAAAATTTTGGGATTTAGTTTTCAATTATAGGAATTACTAAATGTTATATAAAATAGAAAATAGGGAAATTAATTGCAATTTGGACTTAGTGAAGCAATAAGTAGCTCTATATAGAACCCATTTTCATTTTATACAAACAAAACCCCAAACCACCGATACATAGAGAGAAAGAAGGGAAAAAAATGGAAAGAAAAAAGAAAGAAGAAAAATAAGGAAAAACTTAGCGCCACCACTTTTCTCCATCATCTTCGTGGTGACGCTAGGTTTATAGAAAGCAAAAAGGGGAAAGAAAAAGAAAAAAAAGAAGCAAAAATGACGACGGGTCCAGTTGAAACTTGGAGGATCTGACGAATATCTCATACCCATACCTATGTCGTGTCGTGTCCGACACGGGTATTCCTATTATTTCGAAGAGTTCGAGTATCAGAGACCAAGAATCATATAATTGCTAACCTAATCTAAACAAGTCTAAGATCCATATCACATTTCAACAAATCAAATGAAATCTCAAAATACACTTCTTAAAACTTGCCAAAACATAATTAAAATTGACAATGAAAAGCCAATGCAATCTAAATCTCCACCAAAGATAAATGGTGCAGCTTAAAAGTGTGCCAACTTGTATCAATATGTAAACTCTCTCCTTGTTTCTTATTAACCATTTCCCTCATGCAACATTTATATTCATATTCATACAGCGTGGAAGCAGTTAACAAAGCAGAAGTTCTGCCTCATGTAGAAAATCATAAAACTATCAGTTCTCAGTGATGTTACCTTTGCCAAACAAAAAGAGAGACCTAAATAGCTTTTAGCAATGGAATGATGTTCAAGAATTTTGAATTCATGCTATGAGTTTGGTTTATCTTTTTCATATAAACTGCATTCTAGAAGAATCAAGCAACAGAGAAAGTGGCCTAGATGACGTTTTCTCTTCCAGCATTAAGATTTTCCTTCACAGGATTGCTAGTGAAAACTAGAAAAGCATTTGGTGCTTTGAAAAGCAATGCTAGTAAGTAATTTGATGGAAAGCAAGAAGGATTATTAGATTCCAGTATTTTATATGAGACGTAACGTAGAAGTCATTATTTTTGTATTGCTTCCACTAATTAGAGACTTCGTATTAGATTTCATCACTTTCTTATCTAACTTGTATTGACAGTAAAAAAAAAGTAACTCTTTGGTTGCTGGAACAGCTTTAGATTTCTATCATTAGTTCGGCTGAGCTCATAGTTAGTTTATTTGGTTCTCAATTTGTACAGGTAATAATTGGTATCACGATATAATAAATATCATCATTTACAACAAAGTAGCCTTGAAATCAGCATCAAACCCTTACATGATACGCATACTTCCATAGAGCTTAGTTAATGAATGAAAAAGTTGATAAATTATTTACTGAATAAGTAATGAAAGGTTTAGAATTGTAAAATAAATAAGCAGAAAACAAGTTTAATGGTGTCTCTTGCAAGCTCAAATGAGCTTAAAAGAAATGATGCTTTGAAGACAAGTGCATCATCAAATAAGTGTATGAACAATAACTTGCTAGGTTCATTTGAAAGCTTTTTCTCATATTTCCATCATTACTTATTTGTGTTCCCATTAGTTTAACTCGGCACAAAAATAGTTTTCTTTAGTTATCTGGTTTTCCATCAATAATTTATTATCTGCGACACTGATTCACATAGCACAATGCATGAATCTAACAATTTATAATTGCTAGTATACTGTGATGCACTTCAGCAAATATTAAAAATGGTGATGCTATACTTGATTTTGAGGCCAGTATTAAAAGATTAGACTGATAAACATCATTAAACAAGGCTCAATGGCATAAGCCTATTGTAATAATTACAAGTCATCCTTGTGAATCTAGAAATTTCCTGTCAAAATCACCAAATTTATGAAAAAAGCTTTAAGTGGGACACAACATATTCTCTACAATCCTACCATCATTATAATGCCTCTGGTAATCCATTTTATTAGATAGGTGGTTTCAACTTGTATTTCATTTATCTTACATCTTAAATATAAGATACTGCAACCTGAAGAAAAGTGATTTTCACCACTAATGAGATATATTTATCGAGGCTTCATCTATATAGCATGTCAGTAAAATTGAGCCTAAAATGTTAGAATTTCAAATTAAAAAATAGATTTAGTTCAATCATCATGATATCTGAGAACAATTAAGAATATTTTATCAACATTACTAAATTCCTTGATAGATGGAATCTCTATCAAATATCTTGAATGGAGGAATCTTAAACAAATATCTAGATTGGAATCTGTGTCAAATAATTTGTTGACAGAATATTGATCGATCCATGTAAAGAATAAGTGATTCTTACTCAGGTGTCCCACATTGGTCTTCTCCAAAAACCACTGTTACAAAGATAAACACCATAGAAAAAGCACCCATTTTGGTGCCTGACTACTACCATTCACTTTTTATAAGAGCCTGCAACTGACTGAGTTTCCATCAACTTCAGATGCCATCTCTCTTGGGTGAAAAACCCCAAACAACCATAGCATTATGTCACCCATAAAGTCAAATAAAACGTATGAAACTAATTGTCCATGTTTTGGAAAAAGCACCGGAAGATAGTTATCTTATTGCTAACACTAAGTGATCACTAAAATGCAACAAGACAACTTTTTTGATCTTCAAGCACACTTCACAAAAACCTACTCAATACGAATTATTTTTTATTTTGCCAAACTTTCCAAGGACTTCTCGAGATTGAACTAAAGGAGAGGAAAATAAGCTTATGCTTTGTTAGGATGATTTTATCAAGGAAGAAAGATATATACGGACTGACGCTACACGGAAACGTGAAAACAAACAAAAATTAACGCACTGATCAACAGATAAAAGAGTGAACATACAGGATGTGTGGCTCCAATGGAGTGTTTCATGGCCTGTCCAGTGGCTTTATTAATCAACGCAAAGCTGGGGAAACCCTCTTCGTCCTTGACTCTTGTGCTGTACTTCTCATCTTTAACCCAGTGCTGAAATAAGAAAGATACACCACAAATCGATCGTTTTAGACTTGAATTGAAGAAAAAGACATAAGGGGATTCAATTTTTGTAACCAAAGAACATACCTGAAATGGGTCTGATGGATTGGAACGGGCAAGGATAACCTTCCCATCCCGGATGGTCAAAGAGTAATTAGTCTCGGCCTTAGAATAAACCCTAACAGAGGGTTTGTTAGCGACTTCCGAGCTGTGGTGATGGATAAACGAAGGAAGGTGGGGATGATGCTGATGGTGATGCGGATTGTTTTCGCTTTGATGAGAGACAATTGGCGGAGGCGGAGGATACTGCGGTCCCCCTATATGGGAACTGTGATAGGGTGGCGGATTTTCCCCGTGAAAGGGAGGCGGTGGCGGATTTTCACCGTGAAAGGGAGGCGGCGGAGGATTTTCCCCGTAAAAGGGAGGCGGTGGCGCATCTTCCCCGTAAAAGGGAGGCGGGTATGGTCGTGGTGGTGGTGGTTGCGGTGGCGGGTAGTCTTCTTCTCTCCTGTCTGGACCATGGTGTGAACGGGGATGGCCGTAGGGGTAATCCATTTCTACTCGCTATCCACAAAGCATTGGGCTTGTAGTCTTATAGAGAGTTGTTATGCCAACTATCTGCGACTCGTTAAATTATACTTTTAGGTCCTTCATTTTCTTTCTCTGTCCAGCCTAAAACTACGTTACGTTATGCGTGATATCTCTCTCTCTCAATATAAACGTTCGTGTTTAATAACTATAAAAGTAAGAAAAATGCTTTAAAGGACTAAATTTAAATTTCTTATAAAACTTGGGACATTCGTTCATAGAATAAAGTGTGGGCCTAACTCTTCCATAATACACCACTGAGCTGTCACCCAATCAATGGCTTTTTCGTTGTCTATCTCACTCAACTCTTTGAAAATTGTACATTTGATAGTGATATTAACTTGTACTTGAATTTTAAAGGGAGAATGTGTGATAAAAATGTAATAAAAAATTTTAAATTTGTATGTAATATTATTTTATCTAAACAATGTATAGTTGAAATGAATAAAGCAAAGAAAAATGAAAATGAAAATGAAAATGAGATTAAAATGAGTGTCAAACATGACTTAAATATTTTTTAAAAAGGACAAACACGTGTGTCTCTCTAATTTGTACAAACAGAAAATTGTACATTTTATTGAGATTTTAGATATCTTAGAAATAGGATAAACACACGTCAGTCGACGTGTGTCTCTCTAATTTGACAAACTTGTTTTTATTAAGAAATAATTTTAGAAAACCCCCTGTAAATGTTTTAACGCGTGATGTACTTTTTATCTATTAAAAATTATCGAAAACTCCTCTATTTGAAATTTTTTTGTACAAAAACTCTCCTTACCATCAAGACTCGTTAAATTTTTCAATAAAAATAATAAAAAATATTAAAATTTAAAAAGAATAATCGCAATTATAGTTCAGAAATTTTTTATTTTTTTTATAAATTAAATCCAAATTTTTATATGTGCATTTTATAATTCCAAATTTTTAAAATTTTATTTTTCACCCAGCTACTATATTTTATTTTCTTTCCCAAAAATCCAATTGATCCTCATCATATTAAGAAATGCCTTACCAAAACAAACAAAACCTTATCCATATGAAATTTAAAAAATGCTTTATTCAAATTAACTCCAAAATCCCTCCCGTACCCGACCACCAAGATTGAACTGATATAATAGTTACACAATATGAGTTCTTGATCAATATCTGAGCTTGCCTCAACTTTCATTTGCTGCCATAAATTATTTTCTTGTTCATCTTCTTCACCACCAATTTCATCCAAAACAGTACGCGTGCGTAGAGTATTTGACTTTTCTTCTGAAACGGGCACGCAAGAAACAAGATCAGAAGTCACGGGTCTACAGTGTCTTACATAATCATTAAACGCATCATTTTCCACTTCGATTTTGTTTGGATTTGTCTTAGGAGTCTCTGTTTTAGAGGACTGTGCACAAGTGGTCATAGGAACAGCTGAGAACCTAATAGGGAAGAAGGGTTTCAGTAAATTTGGGGATCCAAGAAAATTTGTGGAAATAGAAATGAGAGGTGACAAAAGAAGTGATTTTGCGGAGAGATAGCTGTATAGAGGTGGAGATGGAGACGTCGACCCGATAAGAACCATAGCTTTCATGGAAATTGATATTTTTTCTTGGGAAAAAAAATCAAATTAAAAAGAGTTTCTTTAGCAATTATACAAGAGGAGAGGATGAGGGTTCATAAGGAGAAATTAATGTGCGTGAAGAAGAGTAGGGTTATTACAAAAATACATATTAACTTCCCTCACTTTTCAAATATTTTAAATATGTCCTTAAAGTTTACTGATTTTTTAGCAATGGTTCAACGTCTCTAAAAATTTAAAAAAATTTCTAAAACTTTCTCCACTACTTTTCTGTAAATGGGGTGAGAAATAAAGTTTTAAAATTTTGGGATTATAGGTGACGTATATAAAAAATTTGGATTAAATTTTTTTTTAAAATAATAAAAAGTTTGAGTATTGAAATTGCAACTATTCCTTTTTAATTTTGATATTTTTTTACTATTTTTAACGAAAAATCTAACAGTTCTTGACGGTAAGAGGTTTCTCGCACTAAACGTTTCAAACATGTGAGTTTTCTGCTATTTTCAATAGGTATGGGCATATCACATGTGGAAATATTTACGGGAGGTTTTCTGCTATTAATCATTTTTATTAATGTTGCAATTTATATTTCATAATAATGATAACTATGATTTTTAAGGTGGAAGAATCATGAAAAAGGGAAAAGACACCCGATGGTAAGAATTATGATTTAGGGACTATATTACAAATAGTAAAAAATATATTTTCAGATGAAAATGTGACAAGTCAAGATTATTTAGTAATGAAAATGATCATCCAATGGTAAGGATTATGATTTGGGTACTTTTTATTATTTTGGTATGTCGAGGACTAAGTGAAAATAAATTATGAAGTCAATAATTTATTTGATGCAAATGTGTATAGAGGAAATTGCACCCAATGTCACTTTTTGGATTGGTATTTACAAAAGTGTCACCTTTTAATAATTTTGGCAACATTGTCACTTTAGGACTTTTATGCCCCTCAAATGAATTTAAATACCTTGGATGTCCTTAATTAAAGTTGATTTGACTAGATAAAAATATAGTACAAAGAAGTGTAAAAACATCACATAACCTCCACCACCACACCTATTCACACCCCGCATCAAAAGGTTATCTTCTTTAACCCTACTCTCTCCCTATTTGCAAAAGCAAGATAAACAAAACCTAAATCTTCAATGCTCCGGCTTCCTTCGTTGCAAGAGTGTGGAGTTTCCTTTGGTAAAGTCGTGTTTAATAACTTGGAGAGAAGTTCCAGTAGTCCCAACAGTTTCAATGGTGGCCCCAGTTATAAACACAGAGGAATGGAGATGTCTTATTCAACTAATATTCGTGTTACTCCGATTCTGAATGTTTCGGTTTGTTCACTTCATGGCTAATCCAAATCTGGTATTGTTTTCTTATTTTCCTCTTAGCAAAAAAAAAAAAAAGATATTAGTGACGACGACAACGACAATGGTGTAGCGATAGAGAACAGCAAAACCATAGCAAAGAACCTACAGATTGAATTCAAGAGATGGAAAGCATGTTTTGCGGTAACACTTTCACACTTTTTTTCTTTTTTACTTTTAATGTCGAAGCTTTGAGTTTCCGACAATGATTAATGAGTTCCATTTGCTGTTTTTCTGAAGAAAAAAAAAAATTAGATTGATTTTATTTAGATTGTAGATAAATGAGGGATTATATTTGATTTGTGCTAACACTCAAATGCTAGATTTTCTCCATTGTAATGAGACATTAATTAAGCAATTCCCCTTTTTTGTCATCTTCTTTTGTTTATATGAAGTCCATGTTTCTTCTTCTTTACAACCTGAGCATGTGCCTTGTGTCGGGCTCTCCGGCACTCCGCTTAATTACTATCCTCATGGATATCAAACTATTTCTGGTACTCTTGATTGGATTCGAAAGTTTTATTTTGATATCTTGATGAACATACTGATGAAGATTTAGAGTATGTTGGTTGAATTATAACTTTTCATTGCGATGAATCTAACCAAAAAGAAATAAAAAGATTCATGTAACAGGCAAATGTTTATTTTGTAACTCGTTATTGGTTGGATTATAAATTTTTTTTGTTTTGTTGATGTATTTAATGCTTTTGGAAGAAGTACTTGAGAAAGTTGATATATTGATTAGTTGCATAAAGAGAAGACAAATCCCCACCTTGTTTTTCTAGTTGATACATTGATAAGTTGCATTTGGATAAGATAATCAATTTTCTATTGTTCTTTTAATTTGTTATTCCACACACGTTGGATGGCACTATTAGCTTTGTTAGGTGCTGTCTTTAGTGATTTCACTTTATTACATGTTCTATATAGCTTGTTAAGCAGGAATCTTGTGTACAATTCACTGAATCACATAATCAAAATCTTCAATTTAACTTAAATATAAGAAGACGAGATTATAGTGTCTATGGTTTGCTATTTTTTTTTCCAGCCAATCATCTCTGTCATTGAACCATGAAGTCGATCATGTTTTCGACTACATGGTACCTTATGAAGATGACTCCAACAATGATGAGTTGATTCCTAATGTTCCACCACCCGATGTCATTATCATAAGTTCGGATGATGAGGAGGAAGCTAGTGGGAGTGAAAAGTCATATGTCGACCTAGGCAAAATAATGCTTCAAGTTATCGAAGATTACGTTTTACTATATAAATACAATATTTGTCTAGTTTACTATCAATCATTATGCTTGAAGGTTTTGTCTAGTTTAATACTTACCAGCAAAGAATTGTCGAAAATTTCAGAGTATATCCGTCTGGACCAACATTTTAACAGTTTGTAGCTAATGAAATCTTGAGTTTCGGAAAAACAAAAGTGGAACATTTTTTTGTACTCGAACAAAAGCTGCAAGAGTAATAACACGAAAATGATAATATAACATAAATAATGAACATCATCATTGTAATGTGCAAATGCAACTTCAATCCTTAACATTATCCAACTTTACGTTCTTGGTGTTGGAACTACGATCAAAGTGGTTTTGTTCCCATACAATACGATGAAATAGGGAATCCTTCACAAGATTTTATGGAGGATATTGATATCTTTATTGAAAAAAAAATTTGCAAAATTAATCTAAATGAATAAAATAATAATTTACAAATTAATATGAGTATGGTTTCAAGAACATTATTGTTTGTCACGTTTTGCATGTCTTTGACCTCATGACGTTATAAGTTTCCACAATTTACCTCCACAACAAACGAAGGTTCTTGGAAATCGATATCCCTCATTTATTAACGGTTGGATTCTATCTGTCTCATAACAAAAGACGTGGTTCGATCCGTCTCATAACAAAAGACTTGGATAACTAGTGTTAAATTTTTATGGGGGTCAAACTGTAAATAATCTTGTTTTCAATTGTTAGTCCATATGAGTAATTATGCATTCGGGTGGAAATATTACGTACATACTTCACATATTTGTGGTTTTAATGTTTCTCTTTACTTCAATATAGAGTAAGTAGTCCTTCAATAATACCTACTTTGAGGTCAAAAGTAGATTTCCCTACAGTTAACTTTAGTCGAGACTCGAAAGTTGTTCTCTGTTGTTCTCGACACATGATAGTTCCACATGTCGAACATTGGTTCATCCGAGCATAATATGTGCGTTTCACAATTAACATGTACGAAATATTGTGCACCACAATTTTTTCATTTGTTTTCGTACATTTGTAATATATTGTTTCATGTGTTCTGATTTTCGTACTACTATTGATATTCATTTCATTTCCTTATATGATGTTCGTATTATTTCGTTAAATTGTGTTTCTTAATTTGTTGTTGTACCTTGGCATTAACATGTACCATATATCACGATCTGATATTTTTTTTCATTTTTTTGCTGTACCTTGCAGAAGAGATGGATTTCAAATTCCTAGTTCCGAAAAATGCACGATTACAGGCCCGCATTTCCCAGCGAAGCAACCAGAAGTACGTAAAAGGGTCATGGACCGTTTGGATGAGCGGCAGCGCCAAGACTTCCGCAACTCACCACTAGGGTTCTTTGCGGAGGTTGTAGACATCTAATTCTCCGTCCAACTGATCCAACAACTCGTCTTCAGATCCATACGGACTGATAAGGTCAATGAATTGTGGTTCAATGTGCAAGGCCACTTTACTCGGTTTGGACTGCAAGAGTATGCAGTCGTGACGCGATTAAGATGTAGTTTCCCTCTAGAGGGCGATCAATTTACTCGAGTCTTTTGTATTCACTTTTGTCAGGGATGATTTTGGTAACAATTTTTACCAAAGAGTTAGCCGCATGTCCCTTATGCCTCACATGTATGTAGTCTGTGCCAACTGTCGAGAACGATAGATGAACTGTCGGGATGTCATGTAGTATTATGCTAATGAATCCGTATTTTAGTTGTGAATCAAAACATGTCTACTATTGTTTGCAAATGATAACGGATTTCGAATGATAATATAAGTTGGAAATAATAATGCAAGTTCAAAACGATAATATACGAGCATAACGAGCAATAACATCTGCAAATGATAATATAGTTCAAAACGATAGCATAACTTCAGATTGTACAATGCCACTGGGGAATATTTAACGCACTACTTCAACTGTGACTTTTGGAGATGATGCCTATTTACATCGTTTCTGTTACAGCGGGGTGTGAACATGTTGTTCGGTCAAAACAATTTAATCAAAGATAAAATTAATTTATTAAAATATATGAAACGTTTTGGGATTATATCTTTCATCAAAATATTAATAATAATTAGTTCTAATATGCAATAAAACAATGAGTAATTAACAATTATAATGTTACTTCTAAACTAATCAAATTCAACAAATAGGTGCTTCGTGACGAGGATCCATTGGTCCAATGGCACACCATCCATCCACCGTCGTCCAACATATTATTTTTTATCTAAAATTTGTAAATAAAAAGGAATGAGTATAACGAATTATACTCAATAAAATGCTTGCTACTCTACATTCAAATCAAACATGAATTTAGGCATAAACTCTTTTACCAATCATAAAGTGAGAATTATCACACCATGAAAAATGACATTTTTTGCAAGTGCTACAAAATAATGTGAAAGCTAACTGATACCCAAATGTACGCTTTAAAATGTATCATAATTTTTTTTGAAAGCCTTAAATTCATATATAACAACGTATGTGAAAAGATGTGAAAAGATCACTAATAAAGTTGTTAAAGCATTCACAGAGGTTGTTTAATAAAATGTCACATTTGGAAGCTGTCATGAAATGGGACTTCAACCATTGCTTGGCTGGTTTAGCATATAACCATTCCAAAAAGTACACGTGCCTTACACTAAATCGATGCTCAGCCATTGCAAACAACTTAGACACCATATCTCTAACCGTTTGTGTCTATCAGACATAATTGTGACCCCATATGCATTTTCAAGCATCAAATCTTCCACTAACAATTTCAAAAACCACGACCAGCTAGCATTACTTTCGGTTTCAAAAATAGCATGCGCAATTGGGAATATACAATCATTCCCATCAATACCCACCGCAGCAAGTAACTGACCACCAAAATTGCCTTTCAAGAAGCACCCATCTATGAAAATAACTGGTCTACTACCATGCAAGAAGCCCTTCTTGCAAGCATCGAAGCAAACATAAATCGCCTTAAACACAACGTCGTCTAAAGATAGTATAACAGTTGATCCTGTGTTTGTTCTCCTAACCTCAGCTGCATACGAACCCAACAAACCAAATTTCCTAACAAGCAATCCTCTAAGCAACTCCTTAGCGTATCTCCTAGCCCTCTATGTGATATGATCCAAGGTGCCATCGAGGCGAGGTCAAGCCCGGGGAAGGATTCATTACTAGTGGAAGAAGGACCGATGACTCGATCGAGGGCAAAGCGGGTGAAAGAAGCAATGGCATTGCTTGTTCAAGCTACGGTTGAAGATATGGCGATCGTGACGAAGATTGGAGCAAGTTAGTTGGGGTTGAGGTCGGAATCAGGATGGATGAGCTTGATTCAAGCAGTCGAACCTGGAAGCCGCGAGCAGTGAAGCCCCCGCGCCAGAGGTGGAGCCCCCGTGCCCATTTTCACAAAATATTACAGCGGACATTGGCTCCCCAGCGCTCAACAAATTTAATTTTTCGTGAATTTCCTTATTTTACTATAATTCTATTTTTAGTCAATCTCCTACCTTATTTATGAGATTATGCACGTTTCTTACCTAGTTTCTAGGGTTTGGTATAAATACCAAAAACATTCATTGTTAAAAAAAAAAAA
>CAIGRB010053194.1:27657-73271 GCA_903798255.1 Fraxinus quadrangulata | reverse complement strand
TTGAGGACCTAAATCGCAAATTTACAATAACCCCCCCCCCCCCTCCCTCCCTCCCCCAAAAAAATTTACATTTCTTTTTTGCTGTGAAACATTATGAGAATGGAAGCCATTTTGGGAGGGAATTATGGTGAAAATCATTGCTAATATCATCCAATTATTGTAAAAACTCCCACCCCACGAGAGAGAGAGAGAGATGAAAAAAAATTTGGGAGACATCACATCTCCGTGCAGCACGAACACGTGTCTCCCAATTTTTTTTTTTAACACTAGCCTTACATTCTCATTTTTGTTAATTGTGATGAGTAATGCTATCATGTGGATGTTAGGTAGTTGATGACTGCAATTGATGGGGAGAATGTAATTTACTGCTGTTGCTTTATTGATGAGTAGAATACAATTTGCTGCTACTTTATTGATGAGCAGAATACGTAATTGGCACACCCGATGAGTTATAATGACATTTATATTATGAGTGAAATATCACTCAACGCATACAATAGAGTTCGTTATGAGTAAAATATCACTCACAATCTTCCACATTTCATCAAAAAATGAACAATGACAAAAACTAGATGGTGGCTATCAAAATAGAGTTCAAGTTGTTCCATGCTTGCTAAGAGTTGAGTTCGAATTTCCACAAGTTGTTGACCTTCGCTGAGGCACAAATGCCTTCCTATTGAAATTGGTTCTCGGTTTTGGCACGAAGGATGTCTAATCATCAAACCGTGTTTGTCTAGCACCATCAGTAGGCTGGGAAAGAAAACGCCGCACTACACATTGTTTATTTCTACCATTAGTAGGCTGTGAATTGGCAAATTGCTATCCAACATTTGCTCTTGCGGCTTCCCATTCCATTGGACCATTTATGTCCTACAATTCATGAAAAAGGATGTCGACGAACATAATAAATAAAACAAAAATAGGATATACTCCTACAACTATAATATGGTACATACCTCATTTGGTGTGTAGCTTGCCTGCGAATCATGGTTCGAGTGGTATCTTTTATTGTGACCCGTTTGGCTGCAAATACTACATTTCATTCTATTCTTGCCATCACCTCTCCTATCAATCTTCTTCATCTTCTCTTTGGACAATACAGCTTCCTCAACCCCTCTTCGGCGCTTTGTTTGCTTCCTGCCTTATTTTTTGGTCACCCACATTGGAGGTTTTACGGGATCGAAGCCACTCGAATGCCACATTTTTGGTCCATTTATAGGGTATATACAATTCCCGTAAGCTTTTAAGTAAGTTGCAACTTTGTAGCTCTCGTCCACAAACTGCAAATGATCCTTATCCCACTCATGGTGTCAGCTATTGCGTGTGGACAAGGCACACCAGTTAGATCCCACTTTCTACATGAGCATGTCCTGTTTTGTAAATCTACCACAAACTGACCATCGGAATAAGGTCTAGAAACTTGAAATTACACTTTCCCATTGAATAATGCTTTCCACAAAAAAGAATCACGTGTTCTCATTTCAAGTTTCTTTACAATTTTTGGATATATATCGCTAGAACTCTTTGCCATGATATCATGACTTTTGTACATCTGTACCGTCACCTTGTTTTGTATTGACTGAAGAAGAGTCAAAATATCCTCCCCATCGTTTCCTTTATGTAGTTGTTAAAGCAGTTGTTAAAGCATTCACAGAGGTTGTTTAATAAAATGTCACATTTGGAAGCTGTCATGAAATGGGACTTCAACCATTGCTTGGCTGGTTTAGCATATAACCATTCCAAAAAGTACACGTGCCTTACACTAAATCGATGCTCAGCCATTGCAAACAACTTAGACACCATATCTCTAACCGTTTGTGTCTATCAGACATAATTGTGACCCCATATGCATTTTCAAGCATCAAATCTTCCACTAACAATTTCAAAAACCACGACCAGCTAGCATTACTTTCGGTTTCAAAAATAGCATGCGCAATTGGGAATATACAATCATTCCCATCAATACCCACCGCAGCAAGTAACTGACCACCAAAATTGCCTTTCAAGAAGCACCCATCTATGAAAATAACTGGTCTACTACCATGCAAGAAGCCCTTCTTGCAAGCATCGAAGCAAACATAAATCGCCTTAAACACAACGTCGTCTAAAGATAGTATAACAGTTGATCCTGTGTTTGTTCTCCTAACCTCAGCTGCATACGAACCCAACAAACCAAATTTCCTAACAAGCAATCCTCTAAGCAACTCCTTAGCGTATCTCCTAGCCCTCTATGTGATATGATCCAAGGTGCCATCGAGGCGAGGTCAAGCCCGGGGAAGGATTCATTACTAGTGGAAGAAGGACCGATGACTCGATCGAGGGCAAAGCGGGTGAAAGAAGCAATGGCATTGCTTGTTCAAGCTACGGTTGAAGATATGGCGATCGTGACGAAGATTGGAGCAAGTTAGTTGGGGTTGAGGTCGGAATCAGGATGGATGAGCTTGATTCAAGCAGTCGAACCTGGAAGCCGCGAGCAGTGAAGCCCCCGCGCCAGAGGTGGAGCCCCCGTGCGCATTTTCACAAAATATTACAGCGGACATTGGCTCCCCAGCGCTCAACAAATTTAATTTTTCGTGAATTTCCTTATTTTACTATAATTCTATTTTTAGTCAATCTCCTACCTTATTTATGAGATTATGCACGTTTCTTACCTAGTTTCTAGGGTTTGGTATAAATACCAAAAACATTCATTGTTAAAAAAAAAAAACTTTTGACAAATTATTAACTGAGAGCCTATTGCTTTCTTTGTTCTTCCATTGAACAATCAATCGAACTTATCAAGATCTAAATCTTGTGGCGTTCAAACATCGGATCGTGGGTTTTTCATTGTGTAATCAAGGGGTTCAACACATCGTCGTTATCGTTGGGTTTTTTTGGTTCACCTTGTTGTGTTAAAATCCAAAATCGAATTTAATTGGCGTTCGTGGGTTCCGCATCAATCTAGTTGTGGGTTTCGTAGTCACCGTTGCTACGGGATTCGCATCAATTGGTATCAGAGCTTTGACTCTAATTTCATCAGGTTATATCCTTTATTTTTTTTTAGTCATCTAATTTTCGTTTTTCTTCATTAGTTTCTTCTTGTTCTTGAGTCTTTCTTCGTTTCCAACTCCTAGATCCATAAATTCTTTGTTGATAGTATAATCTTGTGTTTATAAAAAAAAGTCACTGTTCATCGCGAGGTTACTGTTCATCCGCAAAAAAATTACTATTCACGTACGGTACTGTTCATCGGCACAGCGAAAAAAAATTGAGTTTGTTTGATTGATTTACTACCAACATTCTACAATTTCGGATCATCAATTTGTTCTTGTCATCCACTTTGAGTCAAAATTATAGTTGAATTCTTTTGTGTTCTTCCTATTGTTATTTCAAAATCTCTATACACCTCTTGAGTCACAATCATCCACCTATTTGGTTTTTGAAGTCACAAGTTTGATCCGGTGAGTTCATTGTTGTCTTTGGAAGCATTTGGTGAAAATAGTGAGAGGTAAAAGGCAGAGGGTGAGATTATTAGAGGGTAAAAGCCAATTGAGTGATTCCGAGTGAACTTGGTGATGCAGAAATTGAGAGAATGTCAGACATGGAAGACTCAAATTCCAGCAGGAACGGTAATCAGAGTAATTTGCAGGATGATAGGATGGATAGGTTCGAACGGTTGTTGATAGATATGTGAGTAAGGATGGAGCAATTGAATGCGTCGATGGTAAATCTTAGTAGGGAACAACCTGCGGATGTACCTCATGATAGGAGGGCGGGTAGGCGAGTTCCTAGGATGGATGAACATGAGATCGGTAGTGAATGGGGGTGAAGATGAGTATGAAAGGGATGAGATAGAACGACGGGGACATAGTGGAGATAGGTTTGAACGACGTGGTAGAAATAATCATGGATGTGACGTTGATGATAATTTGGGTAGTGTAAAAATGACGATTCCACAATTTAAAGGTAGAAGTGATCCCGAGGCATATCTAGAATGAGAGAAGAAGGTGGAGTTGATTTTTGACTGTCAAAACTATTCGGAGGATAAGAAGGTGAAGATTACGGTGTTGGAATTCACTGATTATGCCATCATTTGGTGGGATCAAGTGGTTATTTCATGGCGTTGAAATCGGGAGAGGCCTATAAATACTTGGGATGAATTGAACGCGGTGATGAGAAAACGGTTTGTACCTAGTCATTACTATAGGGAACTCTATAAAAAATTGCAGAGTTTATATCAGGGGTCGAAGAGTGTAGAAGATTATCATAAGGAGATGGAGATTTTGATGATTAGGGCAAATGTAGAGGAAGATCGAGAAACTACTATGGCTAGGTTCTTGAATGGGTTGAATAAGGAGATTGCTAATGTGGTGGAATTACAGCATTATGTAGAATTTGAAGATATGTTGCATGTAGCCATGAAGGTAGAAAGACAGTTGAAGAGGAAGGGAATGCAAGGCAATCGGTGAACACTTTGTCTCCTAACCCAAATTGGAAGTCGAGGTGGGAAGGTAATAAGGTAAATGAAGCAGTAGCTTAAGGAAGGATTGAAATGCAGAGGGGAAAAGAAGAAGGTGCTAGCAAAATCGTACCCAAAATGGATTCTCAGCAATTAAGGAGTAGAGACATACAATGTTTTCGGTGTTTGGGAAAGGGGCATATTGCTTCTCAGTGTCCTAATAAAAGGGTAATGATTCTACGGGATAATGGAGAGGTGGTGAGTGAGAGTGAAGGAGAATATGATGACATGCCAACATTGGAGGAGGTTGATGAAGAGGGAAAAGTGAAATTTGTTGTTGGTGAGCTATTGGTCACAATGAGAGCTCTTAACACTCAAGTCAAGGCGGAAGATACCGAGCAACAGCGGGAAAACATATTCCACACCCGGTGTCACATCCACGATAAGGTATGTAGTCTAATCATCGATGGTGGGAGTTGCACAAATGTGGCTAGCACAACCTTAGTTGAGAAATTGGGTTTAGTATTGTTTAAGCACCCTAGACCTTATAAATTACGATGGTTGAATGAGAGTGGAGAAGTTAGGCTGAATAAATGAGTGATGGTTGATTTCTCGATTGGGAGTTATAGTGACAAGGTTGTATGTGATGTTGTACCTATGCAAGCAGGCCAGGCCATAGCATTATGATAGGAAAGTTACACATGATGGGTACAGGAATTGGTATAGCTTTGTCAATGAGGGAAGGACTATTACTCTTGCGCCATTAACACCGACACAAGTTTATGAAGACCAAACTAAATTGAGGAATGAGAAAGAGAGAAGAGCAAGAGAGTCTGCAAAAAGGAAAGAAAATGATAAGGTGGTCGAGAGTGGGGAAAAGAGAGAGAGACCATGTGAGAAGAGAGAAAACAGTGAGCTAATGAGTAAGAGAGAAAATAGCGAGGTGGCTGAGAGTGGGAAAATGAGAGAGATACCACAAGAGAGGAGAGAAAAAGAGCCAGTTGAGAGGAGAGAAAAGCCGAAAGTGAACTTCTTTGCAAAGGGGAGTGAATTAAAAAAGGCTATGGTTGATAAAAAACATATGTTGTTGTTGGTATACAAGGAGTCCTTCCTTAACTTTGAGAAATCTCACACACCCCTCCCCAGTTTGATTAAGTCGTTGTTGCAGGAATTCGAAAATATGTTTCTAGAGGACATGCCAAATGGACTACCACCAATTCGAGGCATTGAGCACCAAATTGACTTCATACCTGGAGCTGTCATTCCAAACCGACCAGCTTACCGAAGCAATCCTGAGGAGACGAAGGAGCTTCAAAGGCAAGTGGAGGAGTTGATGAGAAAATGTTACGTGAGGGAGAGCCTGAGCCCATGCTCCGTGCCAGTCCTATTGGTGCCAAAGAAGGACGAAACTTGGAGGATGTGTGTGGACTGCAGGGCTATCAACAATATAACGGTAAAGTATCGTCACCCTATACCTAGGCTAGATGATATGCTAGATGAGTTGCATGGTGCTTGTATTTTTAGTAATATTGACTTAAAAGTGGGTACCATCAGATTCGTATGCGGGAGGGTGATGAATGGAAAACGGCATTTAAAACTAAATATGGATTGTATGAGTGGTTAGTCATGCCGTTTGGTCTCACTAATACACCAAACACTTTTATGCAATTGATGAACTATATTTTGCGTGCTTTCATAGAAAAATTTGTTGTAGTTTATTTTGATGACATCTTAATCTATAGCATGACCCTTGATGAACACTTGGAATATTTAAGTTGTGTGCTTGTAGTGCTAAGGAAAGAACAACCGTATGTTAATTTTAAAAAATGTAACTTTTGCATGGAAAATGTTGTCTTTCTAGGATTTGTGGTTAGGGCTAATGGGGTAGAAGTTGATGAAGAGAAAATTAAAGCTATAAAAGATTGGCCAACACCTAAGAGCATAACTGAAGTTAGGAGTTTCCATAGGCTGGCTAGTTTTTATAGGAGGTTTGTAAAAGATTTTAGCACAATCACTACACCACTCACTGAAATTGTCAAGAAGAGCATAGGTTTTCATTGGGGTGATGCACAAGAACATGCATTTAATACTATCAAGGATAGATTATGTAAGACTCATGTTTTAGCATTACCTAACTTTGACAAAACCTTCGAGATTGAGTGTGATGCATCAGGAATAGGTATTGGAGCAATGTTGATGCAGGATCTACAGCATATTTCAGTGAAAAGCTGAATGGTGCTACTTTGAACTATCCTACATATGACAAGGAGTTGTACTCGCTTGTTCGGGCATTGGAGACTTGGCAGCACTACTTGTGGCCTAAGGAGTTTGTGACACACACCGATCACGAGTCTTTAAAGCACTTGCAGGGTCAAGGTAAGCTAAACAAAAGGCAATCGAGGTGGATGAAATTTATAAAGTCATTTCCCTATGTCATTCGGTATAAGCAAGGTAAGAAAAATGTGGTTGCAGATGCATTATCTTGAAGGTATGTGCTTCTAAACTCTTTAAATGCACGATTACTTGGCTTTGAACACATTAAAGACGTGTATGTGAGTGATCTTGAATTCTCTGACATTTATGAATTATGTAATAAGGGGGCTATCAATAAATTTTATCAGCATAAGGGGTATTTGTTCAAGGAAAATAAATTGTGCATTCCAATTTGTTCTATACGTGAATTGTTGGTAAGGGAAGCATATCATTTTGAGGTGTGAAAGATTTTAGATATGTTAGGAGAACACTTCTATTGGCCTAAAATGAGAAGTGATATAGAACGAACTTGTAGGAAATGCATAATTTGTAAAAGGGCTAAGTCTAAAGTTTTATCTCATGGTTTGTATACTCCTTTACCTGTACTTAGTGAACATTGGGTGGATATTTCAATGAATTTTGTGTTGGGTTTACCTTGGACAAGAAATGGTCGAGATTCCATATTTGTTGTGGTGGATAGGTTTAGTAAAATGACTCACTTTATATCATGCCACAAAACTGATGATGATACCAATATTGCCGATTTGTTCTTAAGAGAGATAGTATGTTTGCAGGGGTCCCTAGGAGCATAGTGTCGGACCGAGATGTTAATTTTTTGAGTCATTTTTGGCATGTTTTGTGGAATAAGTTAGGCACTAAATTGTTGTTTTCTACTACATGTCATCCACAAACCGATGGTCAAACTGAAGTAGTTAATAGAACAATGATTCAATTGCTTTGTACGGTAATCAATAAGAATTTGAAAAGTTGGGAGAAGTGTTTACCTTTTATTGAATTTTATTACAGTAGAGCTGTACACTCTACTATGTTCTCGCCGTTTGAAGTTGTTTATGGGTTTAATCCACTAATACCTTTGAATTTATTGCCTTTACATGTAAATGAACGAGATAGCTTGGATGGTAAGTGAAAAGTTGAGTTGGTGAACTCACTGCAGGGTAAGGTCAGGATGCAAATTGAGGAGAAGAGTAAGCTCGTAGCAACGAAAACAAATAAAGGTAGAAAGCGCGTGACATTTGAACCAGAAGATTGGGTTTGGGTGCATTTCAGGAAAGAGCGCTTTCCGGATCAGAGGAAGTCTAAGTTACAACCGCGTGGGGATGGACAATTCCAAGTCATCGAGAGGATCAATGATAATGCCTACAAAGTGGATCTCCCAGGTGAGTATAATGTTTCAGCTACATTTAATGTTGCTCTGTTTGATATAGGTGCAGATTCGAGGGTGAATCCTTTTGAAGAGAGAGGAGATGATATGATCCAAGGTGCCATCGAGGCGAGGGCAAGTCCGGGGAAGGATCCATTGCTAGTGGAAGAAGGACCGATGACTCGATCGAGGGCAAAGCGGGTGAAAGAAGCAATGGTTACTTGTTCAAGCTACGGTTGATGATATGGTGATCGTGACGAAGATTGGAGCAAGTTCCATGTTGGGGTCGAGGTCGAAATTGGGATGGATGAACTTGATTCAAGCAGTCAAACTTGGAAGCCATGAGCAGTGGGGCCCCCGCGCCCATTTTCACAAAATATTACAGCGGGCATTGGGGCCCCTGCGCCATTATACGGCGCCCCCTTGCTCAACAAGTTTAATTTTTCGCGAATTTCTTTATTTTACTAGAATTCTATTTTTAGTCAATCTCCTACCTTATTTATGAGATTATGCACGTTTCTTACCTAGTTTTTAGGGTTTGTTATAAATATCAAAAACATTCATTGTTAAAAAAAACTTTTGACAAATTATTAATAGAGAGGCTATTGCTTTCTTTGTACTTCCATTGAACAATCAATCGAACTTATCAAAATCTAAATCTTGTGGCGTTCAAATATTGGATCGTGGGTTTTTCATTGTGTAATCAAGGGGTTCAACACATCGTCGTTATCGTTGGATTTTTTGGTTCACCTTGTTGGGTTAAAATTCAAAACCGAATTTAATTGGCGTTCTTGAGTTCCGCATCAATCTAGTTGTGGGTTTCGTAGTCACCGTTGCTATGAGGTTTGCATCACCATACCTTTGTGTCACTAATCTCTACACCATACTCTTTCAAAACACTAGCCTTAAACAATTTCACATCCCACCTTAGCGCAATAGTAAACGTCTCAATGTATCTACGGCCCAACCAACTAGCGGATACACTTATATTCTTCAATGCTCTACTAAGTTATTATTCCATTCGAATGATTTAATTTTCCACAATGAATCTCCCTCCAACGGCGAAGCCCAAATACGCTACAGACATTTTTTTTCCTTTGCAACGACCTTCTAATCTATTTTTATCATTGTACGGAAATATCACCTCAGACCTATTATGAATGCTGAAGTTTTTAACCACAGCCTTTACCTCCTTCTTCGACCTAAACTTAAAGTCCTACATCAAGTACAGGATCCACCATTAAATTCTGGGTATGTAACAACTTCTTTGTCATTGTCAAAATGTACTTTTCAAAGATCATCTGAGGGTACATATTCAGAATTGTCAGATTCATTTGTTGCTTCTAACGACATTATCTCATTCCTCATATCAAGTTCAATATTCTGGGTAACACGTTCCTCAAAGTGAATGCCGTCTTCTTCACCAAGGCTATAATCGGAATCATTGAAAATGATGTCTTCTTTATCCGAATCACTGTTCAAATAACCTGGACAATACAATATTATAAATTTCTTAGCTGACATTGTAGTGGCTAGAAAATAAAAACGTGTGGAATGTGTCAAAGCAAACATGTTCCAGCAATTTATTGCACAACAAAAGGACCAAACTATTGTCCAACGTGTAGAGTTAATACAATATAGCTAAAGAAAGGACCCAACTAATGTCCAACTCATTAAAGCTACTTGAAGAGTTAATACAACTAAAAAGGGTTAAAAAAGAAGTATTGATCTTCGCCTTGTTCCTCCACATCCGACATGTCGAATAATTTTTTGTCTGTTCGTGGCCCCCAATCTTAGATTTTTGCACAAAAACAAAAATTGGAGAAGTATATGTTTGAAAAGGTGATTCTTGATTGGAAGCTCAAGCTAAGGATTGGGAAGAATTAATTTGATGATATTAGCAATGATTTTCATTCTAATTCCCTTCCAAAATGGCTTCTATTCTCATGATGCTTCATAGCCAAAAAGAAATGAAATTGGGGGGGTGGGGGGTGGGGGGGTTATTGTAAATTTGCGATTTAGGTCCTCAAGGTTCAACATTCAACTATTTTGGTCCATTAAGTTCCAATTAAAATGAAAAGGTCTACCAGTGACCATTAATGAAACCGAATGTAACTTTAGTGACCGTTAGTGCAAGTTTTAAACTTTAGTGATCGTTTTGTGATTTTGACGTAACTTCAGTGATCATTTGTGAAAGTAACCCAATTAAAATTTAAGAATTTGTTTATTATCATAACTACCAAAATCTAATCCATTGATTCCATTCTTAATAATTTAAAATTGGCTGTAACCAATAAACCATAGGAGAGTAATTTCTCCAAAATTCCTTTACAGATAATTTACTTTGGTTGCCTCTAACTTAGTTCGATCTATCCAAATTAACTTCTTCTCAATCCTAATATCCACAATTAATTGTGATCTATCAAACGAGTCTAATATTTCCATTGTAATTTGGTCTAATTCGAACAATAATGTCATTAATTAATAGTATTCTTATTTGACACTAACTCATGTTTAGCTTTTCCAAATTAACTATAGAGCATATCAAATTGACTTGCATAAGGACTTGACAAGACTTGACATTTCTACAAATGACAAATAATTTATACGTAACACAACTCATAAAATTTTCGAGATTTTACAACCTACCCTCATTAAAATAATTCCGTCCTCGGAATTTACCTTATTTTAGTGAAGATTTCTCGATACTTGGCTTTCATCTTATCTTCTTTTTCCTAAGTTAACTCTTTTACTCCATGGTTGCGCCATAGCATCTTGATTAAAGGAATTTTTCTATTCCTTAAGTATACGAATCTTTCTGTCTAATATCACAATTGACGTCACTTCGTAGGTTTAATCATATTATACATCCAAAATTTGATGGTTGATCGCATGATTGAAATCCTGTAAGTACTTTTGTAACACTGATATGTGGAAAACATTATATTCTGTTGAAAGTTCTGGTGGTAGGCTAGTATGTATGACACATCTCCGACTCTATCTAATATATCGAATGGTCCAATAAATCTTGGTCTCAATTTTTCTTTCTTACCAAAATTAAGCACCCCCTTCGTTGGAGCTACTTTCAGAAATACTTTATCGCCAATTTAGAACTCAAAATCTTTTCTCCTCCATTCAGCATAGCTTTTTTGCCCGTCTTAAGTAGTCTTAATTCCGTCTCGAATCTTATTCACATCTTATACTATTTGATCAATGATCTCGATTCCTAGAATCCTTCTTTCTCCAACATCATCCCACTAGATAGGTGATCTATATTTCCTATCGTATAGTGCCTCATAAGGTGCTATGCCTATGTAGCTTGAAAACTATTGTTATAGGTAAATTCTACGAAGGGTAAGTGTATTTTCCAGTTGTCGTCGATATCTAGTACACACGTTCTTAATATATCTTCATGCATCTGAATCGTCCTTTCGGATTGTAAATCGGTCTGTGAGTGATATGTGGTGCTAAATTTCAATTTTGTTCCTATAGAGTCTTATAAGATTTTCTAAAATTTTGACGTAAATCTCGAGACCCTATTTGAAACAATAGAAACATGAAGTAACCTGACTATATGTCCGATATAAACCTTTGCATATTGTTCCATGGTGAATATCATCTTAACCAGAAGAAAGTGAGCTGACTTTATAAGATGATCCATTACTAACCGAATAGCATTGTTTCCTTTTGTAGATCTAGAAAATCCCACAACGAAATCCATGTTTATGTGTTCTTATTTCCACTCTGGTATATCTAGTGGTCTAAGCTACCTTGAAGGTCTCTAATGTTCTATTTTCAGTTTCCGACAGACCACCATACACTTGCTTTTGATGTTATGCCTTTTCATTTCTTGACAGTCTATACACTTACTTACAAAGAGTCATATTCCTCTATCAAAATATATCTCGAAGATCAAGATACATTTTTGTACCATATGAATGTGCTACATAATGGGTGGACCGTGCTCTTTTCAGAATTTCTTTCGTTAATTTCTCATATTTAGGAACACACAATTTGCCTTTATATATAAGTACCTTATCATTAGCTATCACAAATCCTCTTTGTTTATCCTTCCCAACTTCAATAATGATTTTACACAAAAATAGGTCATTCTTTTGTGCTTCTCTAATCAGTTCTCTAGAGTGGTTTGAAACATTAGATCCGCAACAATAGTTGACTTCTGTACCGAAGGTGAAACAACTTTTAGCCTCAAATTTTCAAATTCCTTTACTACTATTTTTTGTGGTTGAAACTGTCAACTTTCCAATTTTTTTTTTTACTAAGAGCATCAGCAACTACATTGACTTTAACTAGGCAGTAAGGAATGGTGAAATCATAGTTTTTGACCAATTCCAGCCATCTCCACTATCTCATATTTAAATCATTTTGAATGAAGAAGCATTTGAGACTTTTATGAATGGTGAAATCTCACATTTACCACCATAGAGATAGTGACGCCATATTTTTAAAACGTGAACTACAATGGCAAGTTCTAAGTCATGCATTGGATAATGATGTTAATATGGTTTTAACTACCTTGAGGTGTAAGCAATAACTTTTTCATGTTGTATCAACACACATCTCAAACCTTTTTTAGACGCATCATTGCATATAACAAAATCCTTCTGAACCTTCTGATATGGTCAATATTAGTGCTGAGACCAATCTTTGTTTCAATTCTTGATAGCTACTTTCACACTTCTCCAACCAGTGGAACTTTACTCCCTTTCTAGTTAATTGTGTTAGTAGACTAGCTATCTTCGAAAATTCTTTAATAAATCTCATGTAATAGCTGGCCAAACCTAAGAAACTACGAACTTTACCTACATTGGTCGAACTAGTCCAGTTTTTTGTAGCTTCGACTTTATGCACCTTAGTACTTGTGCAATAACCACATGACCAAGGAAGTCAATGCGGTCTTGTCAAATTTATGTGGGTCTACCTCAATACTAGTATGTCATCAATGAAGATTATAACGAATTGATTTAAATACAGATGGAGAACTCGATTCATTAACTCCATATATACAGCTGGTAACATTGGTTAACCTAATATCATCAGCCATGAACTCATAGTGCCCGTACTGCATTCTAAAGGCTATTTTAGGGATATCATAATCCTTTATCTTGAGTTGGTGATACCTGGTCTCAAATCGATCATTGAGAACACCTTTGCTCCCTTCAATTGATAAAAAAAGATCCTCAATCCTTGGGAGTGGATATTTATTCTTTATGGTTAAACGTATAATATTTCTATAATCAATGCACATCCTCATTGATCGATCCTTCTTTTTTAACAAAAAATACTGGCGCTCCCCATGGAGATATACTAAGTGGGATGAAACCCTTATCTGATAGTTTTGTATCTTTAATTCCTATAATTCTTTTTGTAAGGGGCCTTACATAATGGTGCTGCCCCAAGGATCAAGTTATTTGTGAACTCTACTTGTCTTTCTATCAGTATACTAGGAAGATCTTCAAGAAAAGCATCTACAAACTCCTTAACCACTTGTACATTTTCCACTCTTTGTTCGGATTGGGACTTACTAGTAATATTCAATAAAAATTCTTGATATATATTCTTTCTCAACATCTTTTTCACTTTCAATGTAGACACTAATCGGGGTGGAGTTCCAATTAATGTTCAGAAGAATAGAAAATTCTTTGTCCCTAGCGTTTTGAAACAGAAGTTCCTTCTCATGGCAAAAGATGGTTGCATAATTTTTACCCACCAGTCCATACCCAAAATTACGTCAAGTCTTTCATTTTCAAGATGTACAAATCTGCATTATGTACTTTTCTTTCGATCTCTAACTTAAAGTCTTTAACCATTAGTGTTAATGACCTTGTCTAAAGATGTACACTAATCTAAGATGTTATTCATTTTTAGCACTTATTGCCAATCTTATACATAAAACACTATAAAAATAAATGAATGCGTATATCCAGAATTTATAAGGACTAGGTATATTAAATATTGGTAACAGCTGTTAGTACATCTATGTTCTAATCCTCATCTTCTCCCTTCAAAGAAAACACTCTGACCTTTCCTCTCTTAAGCTGATCACCATCTCTCTTCTTCTTTGGACATTCTCAATGAATGATCATTTTTACCACATATGTACTACACCTTTTCCCTGAAGACACTCACCCAAGTGTCGCTTGTTGCACTTGGGACATTGAGGAAAAGTTTTGTTTGAGCCTGACACCAAACCTTTCCATTCTTATTTTGGTCATAACTTTTCTCTTTGTCGTGACCTTGCCATTTTCTCTATACTAAAGACAATGAAGGATGTCAAACCAAGACTGCTCTATTAGGTATTATTTTTGCAAGAGTTTGATTTAGAGATCATGGAAAAGAGGGGCAGTGAAAACATGGTAGCCGATCACTTATCTCAACTTGAACCCAAAGAACAGAAAGAGTCTGTAGAGATCAATGAGATTTTTCCATATGAGCAGATATTTAGTGTGGAAGAGGCACCTTGGTATGCGGATATAGTAAACTATTTGGCCAAGTCTCAGTCTACCGAATTATTTAAGTCATCAACGAAAGAAATTCTTTTTTGACTTGAAATATTATTTTTGGGAGGATCCCATTCTCTAGAGGCGAGGGAGCAGATCAAATTATACGGCGATGTGTTCCTGAAGATGAAGTATCTCAAATATTGGAGCAGAGTCATTCATCTGCTTACGCAGGACACTTTAGGGCATCCAAGACGGCTGCTAAGATTTTACAGTCTGGATTCTATTGGCCTTCACTTTTTCGGAATGCTTTTGAGTTCATGAAAAGGTGTAAAGGTGCCAGTGCACGTGAAACATATCTAGAAGGAACGAGATGCTGTTAAATAGCATTTTAGAGGTAGAGCTTTTTGACGTATGGAGAATAGACTTTATGGGACTATTCCATCCGTCATTCTCGAATCAGTACATCTTAGTTGCTGTTGATTATGTTTCAAAATAGGTGGAAGCTGTAGAATTGCCAACCAATGATTCTAAGGTGGTGATTGGGTTTCTAAAGAGGTATATTTTCTCCCGTTATGATACACCGAGAGCTATCATAAGTGATGTGATCAAACACTTTAGCAATCGGCAATTTGAATCCTTATTGGCTAAATATGGCATCCGACACCATATAACAACCCCTTATCACCCTCAAACCAGTGAGCAAGTTGAAATCTCAAATTGAAAATTAAAATGGATACTTGAGGTGACTGTGAGTTCTTCACGAAAAGATTGGTCTGAGAGGCTAGACGACGCATTGTGGGCTTACAGAACATCATTCAAGACACCTATAGGCATGTCTCCGTAACACTTAGTTTTTGGGAAAGCATGCCATTTTCCAGTTGAATTGGAACACCGAGCTTACTGGGGTGGTCAAAAACTTAAATTTTGATTTGAAAGCAGCTGGCGAAAAGAGATTACTTCAGTTGAATGAAATAGATGAATTTCGACTAAAAGTTTATGAAAACGTAAAACTCTACAAGGAGCGAACCAAAAAGTGGCATGACATGCATATTCAAAGAAGAATGTTTGACGTCGACCAACAAGTCCTGTTATACAATTCTAGATTTAAGCTTTTTTAGAGAAAGTTTAGATCAAGGTGGTCAGGTCCATACACAATTACTAAAATATTTCCGTATGAGGCTATAGAGATCACTCATAACAGTAAGGGAATATTTAAAGTCAATGGTCAGCGGCTGAAACCTTACTATAGCGGTGAATTCTCAAAAGGAAAGTCCACATTCATCTATAAACACCGGAGTGAATCAATTCCCATAAAGTCGAGCTATGTACTATAAACAAACGCTTGTTGAATGGCAACCTAACGTGTCTTCCTTTTTATTTATTTTCCTTTTTACATTAGATTATGAATGTTTCATGTTTTTGAGATTTTAGCAATATTAGGTCATTCATCGTCCCTATAAATCATACAAAGTATATATATGATCCACACTAGTTTACATGTGTTGTGCACAAGTTTGGGGATGTTGGATGGTACTTAGATAATTTGGTGTTAAAAATGTGGGCGTTAGGAAGTCGGATTGAGTTGTAGATGAAAAAATGAGATTTTAAAAAAATTCGAATTATGGTAGTCTATGCGACCACATAGTACTACCAGAATAGCGGTCGCTTATTGAGCATCAGGGCCTAAATTGGCCCTGAATTTTTACTCTATGCAATCGCATTTGCTTGCTCTATGCGGTTGCTTAGAGTAAAGTCGAACCAATTTTTTTTTTCAAAAGCGCACGCACATGGACACACACCACTACTTCACTCCCATAACCCACACACACGAAACATGTACACGACACCGCGAGCACACCTTCTTCTTCACACACACAACCACCGTAAGAAATCATTCACGTGTTTCAATCATCCATTTTATCTTCAATTCTTCAACAATCTCCTAAAGAAATCTAAGGTAATTCCACATCTCTCTTTACCCTTTTCAAATGAGTTTTCTTTATTTTATGAATAAAAATTGCTTGATTGAGGAGTTGGCATTAGGTAGATATGAAGTCTAGGATTTGAGTTGTATGGCTTGATTAAAACCAAAGTATTGGAAATTTAATGGACAAATCTAATGCTTGCAATGTGTTTGATGAATTGCCTATGCGAACATTTGTGGTAAATTAGGATAAATTTTGAATTTGACATTGTTGATATGCATTTTGGATTTTTTTGTTGTGTTGAAGTTCATCGTAACATGTAATTTGAAAACACCAAAACCCAAATTGACCACATGTAGGTATGACATGGTTAGGCTACGTCACTTCACATCCCTTACTTCGTCCCTTAGTTTTCTAACCCAAATAAAGTCTGTTTGACATCAAAATTGAATATATGTAAGACCAATATGTCCTCTTTCATATGCTTGGAGATCATTCGGAAAAATTTCAATTTTTCTCGCCGATACCCAGAGGCGAACTTGCTTGGTTGAAACATGGTTTTAAATGCAAAATTTTCATTGTTTGAATTGATATTAGGTTTGTTGAATTGATATTGGGTTTGTTATATAATACACTTATTTCACCATACATTTAGTCGAGCATGATATCGTTACATCATTTTACGCTTTGTTTGGTCAATTGTACGAAATTTTTGACTTACCCGAGCATCATTCATGCTTTTCACATAAGTTTAGAGAATTTGCTGCTCATGTATCCATTTTATCATCAAGTAATGTAGCATCTATTTTATGCATCACAAAAGACTTGCATGTTTCAATATTCTTTGCGTTTGTAGAATGCCTCCTAAGCGAACGGCCAAAGGAAAAGAGAAAGTAGCCTCCACTTCGAGTACTGGACGAACTAGGGAACCTAAATGAAGAATATGAAGTTTTCTAAATCAAGAGGCCATCACGTGATACTTAGATATCATTCGGCACTATCACTACTTCTAGAAAGGCAAACTAGAGGATTTTCCCGGATTTGAGATCGTCAATTTAGTACAGAACTGTGGTTAAGACAAAGTGATTGAAAGACGACATCCGGTATATGAGGGACTGGTTCACGAATTCTATTCTAATTTCAACAGTGATATCGACACTCCTGGGTCCAAACATCTACACTAGACATGGGTGAGGGATAAATTGATAATGTTTATACCCGAGGTAATATGCGACTTCTATCAATTAACTTGGGATAACATCGTTCCTATTCCTGGAGATTTCCATTGGAATATGGTCAGGAAAGTTTTACTTAGCACGAGGATACGTGGCCGTTATGAACTCTAGAGTGGCATTAGATTGAGCTTACACCATCCATAGACCGTTCCATAGCTGTTTATTTACCACAACATCGAGCCAACCTCACATCGAACTACATTTATTGATCCTAAAGATGATTTTATCTATCACTTAGTGAGATGACAGAAGATTGACTTAACCACCTTCATTTATAATCAGATTCATTCTTAGGTTGTCTGGGAAGATCTTCACCATTCTCTGATCTTTCCAAGTCTGATCAGTGGGATTTGCAAGAGTACCGGTATTACAATTCCATCTAGGGAGCTTCCCGAGAGATGTCTTTTCATTAAACGGACTACCTTGGTGGCTCATGATAGAGCTAGAGAAAAATATAGAGAGAAACACTAGAGGGAGTGACTGAAACAGTAGCAGGCTGTGTAGGGTCAGGGGGCTGATGATGCTGAAATGCCTGAGGCACCACTACTGACACCAACGGATGTTGACATACAGTTGCTGAGATAGATGTTCGCAACTATGGTCGGTTCTAGCAAAGAAATTGAGAGTCTTTAGCATGTTGTGGGCGCTATGGGTACGATATTCAGGCGGAGTGCCATGCTAACCACCCGGAACTTCGCCTCTACTACTAGTAGGGAGTCCTTGGCTGCGAGATGAGAGGTTGAGACCTTGAATGGATGGCCAAACACATATGTAGGTCGAGTAGACGATATTCAGCTGCAAGCTGATGAAACTTGGGATCGCTTGGGCAATATTGAGAATGATGTTCGAGAACAGTCTCTACTCATTCATGGCATGCAAGCCGAGCTAGCACAGTAGTCCGACTTGATGCGACAGATTCTTGCACGACTCCCTCCACCCTTAGCTGATGGTGCATCTGGTTCTAGTTTCTATGAACCACCTCCGTACTGATCAGGGGAGTATTTTGCGCCCTTATTTATATTATTGTGAAATTGTCCTTAACTTTTCGTGTTTTTTTAATTTTTAATTTTGTCATTATTTACACAATGAGGACAATGTTTTCCATAAGTTTGGGGGTGTCATTCATCATTTTACTACAAAAACTGTGTAATTGTGTGTGGTTTAAAAAAAAGAATTTGCAGTTTTATTCATTTATTTCCTAGTATTAAATTATAATAATAGTTTAGTGTCCTTGTGTGAGTTTGATAACCCTGCTGGCTATGATATTGAATATTAGAATATTATGAATTGTGAATAACGAAAATAGTGCACTATTGAATTAGACAAAGCTTATTTATGTGAAACTTGACATTTTTATGCACGCTACTCATGTTTGACATATTTGGTTGGTGATTAGGTTCATTACGTAGAGAATAGTTGAACATAGTAAGTAAACCCCAATAACCTCTATTATATTACTCTATAATCCATTTATAGAGTTGTTTGGAGATAGTTGAGCTTTACAGGGGAACATTGAGATGAGTAGGGATTCCGTGCATGATATTATCTTGTGTGGATTGTCTAAAATCAATGAGATAAAGGTAAAAGTTTTAAGTTAGGGGTTAGTTTTAGAAACTGAATGTCTAAAAGAAAATGGGTACTGTACTAATCTGTGTGAATAAAAGCATTTTTTCGAGCTTTATAACTCGAGTGATTAAGTATGTAAGGGTGGTTTAAAACCTTGTGCCCTAGTGTCATCTGACTTGGGAGTTATCGGCCCAAAACTCGCTACATGAGTTATATAGAAAGCAAATGAGAAGATGCTTATTTTGAAAAAAGAAGAAGAAAAAAAATAATAGTTTTGAAAAAAAAAAAGAAAAAAAAAATTACAGTGATTAAGCCCCCAAGACATTTGGTGATAGAACTATACATTTGATGAGAGGCAAGCAACTTAGTCTAGTTTTAAGGTTGAAGCAATAAAAAATATATGAGAATCTCGACTTGTTGAACTGTGAACTTGTAATAGTAAGATCTATCCAAATTAAGAGAGGGTAATGAATAGAATTGAATAAGTTCAACATAGAATGCATCCCGAGAAAATTGAGTGAAAAGAATAAGTTTGGGGACATGTGCACATCTCAAGCGAAGTAAGGAAATATTTGACTATTATGGGGTTAGGTGTAGAGCCAATCATGAGCTTGATATGTCTACACACACACACACCGAGTTATGCATATAACCGGTGGAGATTGATTTGATTTTTGCACTGTTGAAATTGTTCATTTTGTTAATTGTTAATTCCAATCCTAAGATACGGTAGGTTGTTAAAACATGTTTTATGTGAAATTAAATTACAACTTTGTTTGAAGACAAACAATAGTTCAAGTTTGATGGAGTTGATAAGTGCATTTTACACACTTATTTTGGGCCACAAACATAGACAATTATTGATAAATATGTTTAAATATAGCTTAATTATACATAATTTGTGTTTTTCAGGACAACATGGATGAATGGGGTGGAAATTAGGAGAAACAAGGAAAATGGACTAAAGTGAAAGAAAATCAAAGTTCAGGGACCAAGATGCAACTAATTGAAAGATGACCCGGAAGAGGAATTGAAAATGTGAAGATGTCGAAGACAAATTAAGCAATTGAATGAAACATTGGAAAAAGAAGAAGTGAGAGAAGAGGTCGAGAAATGCAAAATGGAGTTCAAGGACCAAAATGCAAAGTTGTGGAAGTTTCTTAATACTATACGGTCGCATAGGTTGCTTTAGAAAATTTCAAGGCCTTACATTTTGTTCTATGCGGTCATAGGGAAATGAACTATGCGGGGACCGCATAGTTCAACTTCGACGGAAAATTTTTGGTTCCCCTATATGCGTGAAATTCTTATGAAAACAGAATTGGGGGACACTATTTAAATCTTAGAGCCGTCCAGAACATAGCAAAAATGAGGATAAGGGTTTTGAGAAGAGAAAAATGAGCAATAATGCGTAAAACAACACCACGAAGCAAAGAATAAATTAAAGAATTATATTGGATGATATCGATTCTTCAATATTCTTTTTGTTTTCTTCTTCATAACATGTTAGGCTAGTTTTCTTTGTACCAGGAGAACGATGAACCATATAATATGAGTTTTAATTTTGAGTTTTATATATTTGATATTGAAAAGCAAATTTTGGATATTAATAATTTATATGATTTTCTTTTCTCCACAATTATTGTGCGCGGTAGTTGTATGAATTTGGTGAATTATTTTATGTATTCGAAAGAAGGAAAATAGGCTCGATAGGGGATTGAAATATACCGCTATGCCTTATGGAAGTCTTTAAGTGTTCATAAAAACTCAGACATTCTTGTATGTTCCCATCCGTTATAGAGATATAGTCGGGTCATATATGAGAATATGTTTGACATTAGTCGAGAGAGTGATGAATAATTTAGGAACATTGATTCATCAATATTTCACCGTGTTGTCTAAGTGTAGATCTAAGTTTAAAAAGAACTATTACATAGGGTTTTGTAATCCTAGTACATCCATCATAAATGAAACATCCCACACCTCGTTCCAATGGAAGTAACCTGGAATTGGGACAACATTTTCCCAGTTTAACTGATATTACTCATGTATGACCTTTGGTGAGAATATAATCCACTTGTCTCTCACCCAAGTCTGATGTAAATGCTCGAATCTAGGGGTGTCTATCTCACTATTGAAGTTGACGTAGAAATCCCGAACAAGTCTTTCGTATACTGGGTGTGGTCTCTCCACCACTTTATCCCATGTACAATTCTGGACTAAGGTAACGATCTCAAACCCTGAGAAGTCCTCTAGTTTAACTGGTCTCTCCACAAGTAATGCCCAATGGCTGACATATCAGAGTATCTAAATATGGACTCTTGATTCAAAAACCATCTTACGTCCCCATCAAGTCCCCGGGTACGAACAGTACCAGAAGTGGAGGCAACTTTCTCCTTTCTTTAGCTGTTCGCTTAGGAGATGTTCTACAAACACAAACAAAATTAAAAGTATTTATCTATCAGTGATGCATAAATGAAGGATATGTCACTTGACAATAAGCTAATATCATGAGTAACTAAATCTCCCAAACTTATGCAGAAAGGTATGTATACAATCTTTGCATCCAATGAATTCAAGAAACGAAACCAACAAAGCATAAAATGACGAGATGATGCCATGCTTGGTGAAACATGTACTGAAGTATGGGTATTATTCAAAAAATTCAAAGTGAGGTTCACAAATCCAAAATCAACTCAAACAATGAAAATTCTTCATTTGAAACCATGATCAACCAAGGAAGTTCGCCTCTGAGCATCGACGAGAAAAATCGAAATTTTCCCAAGCGATCTCCGGGCATGTGAAAGAGGACACATTGGTCTTACACACATTTGATGTCAAATAGAGGTCATTTGGATTAGATGAGGGAAGGACGAACTAGGTGACGTGATGTGAAATGTGCCAACCATGTTGTGCCTATGTGTGTCAATTTGGGTTTTGTTGTTTTCAACTACATTTTTCAATGAATGTCAACACAAAAAACAATCCAAAATATATATCAACAATGTCAAATGCTAAATCAATATATTCACAATTCAATCTAAAACAATCCCTCCACAATCTACCTATAATGCCCATACTCCTCAATCAATCAAGTTTAGTGACAAAACAACAAAAACTCCATTTTGTATGGAAAATGGGCAAAGAGATATGTTGACATACTTTTGATTTCTTGAAGAGAGTGTTGAATAATTGAAGATAAAATTGAGACTAGTGTGTCTGATTGATGTTTTCTAAAGTGGTTGTGTATGTTGACGAAGGGTGTGTATGCGGTCGAGGAGTGGTCGTGTGTGGTGAAGAAGACGAAGTGTCGTGTGTGTGGGAGTTCAAAAATCTGTTTCAAATTTTTTGTTTTAATGCTATCGACCGCATAGTGTAAAGTAAAGCGGCCACATAGAACAAAAATTTATGGCCAATTTAGGCCCTGATGTGTTAGATGCGATTGCATGGTATGTAGAACTACGCGGTCACATAGACTACCAGAAAGGGTGATTGTGCCTGTTTCAACAATTTTGATCGCTCTATCATCCCCGAACTCTTGGACCTCGAATTTCATACCAAACAAGTGAAAATGAGTAAGATGAGCATATTCATCATGGACAAATTCTAATAATCACTCATCTCCCCAAAACTTTTTTTTTCAAAATCTCGATTTTCCATCTACAAATCAAACTGGCTTCCCACTGCCCCAAAACTTGTCAAACCTTATTACAAAATGTATGGGGTGCGCGTATGACAAGAAATTGGTTCCAAAACCACTTTTAAACTTGAAAACACTTATTGATCCAGAAAAACATAAAAAATATGATTGTATTATCTCGAAATGCTTGCTTTTTACGTTGAATCAACTAAGTAACACTCCAACACCCCCAAACTCGTGCACAACACTTGTAAATCAAGTGTAGATCATGCATAGACTCTTAGTGACCTATAAGAACGATGAATGACCTAATATTACTAAAAATTATCGAAAACACGAAATATTCCTAATCTAATGCATAAAGCAAAATAAATAAAAGGAAAGAAGCGTTTGATTGCCTCCCAGTAAGCTCTTGTTTATAGTCTATAGCTCGACTTTATAGCGGTTAATTCACTCCGGTGTTTGAAGATGAACGGTGGACTTTTCCTTTGAGAATTCACCGCTCCAGTAAGGCTTCAATCGTTGTCCATTAACATTAAATGTCCCCTTACTTTCATGAGTGATCTTTATAGCCCCATATGAAAATACCTTGGTAATTGTGTATATACCTGTCCACCTTGACTTCAACTTTTCCGAAAAAAGCTTGAGTTTAGAGTTGTATAACATGACTTTTTGGCCTACCTCGAACTTTTTTCTGTGAACATGCATGTCGTGCCATTTTTTGTTGTGGCTCTAATTAAATTCATCCATTTCATTCAGCTGAAATAATCTCTTTTCACCAACTGCTTTCAAATCAAAATTTAAGTTTCTGACTGCCCAATAAGCACGGTATTCTAATTCAACTGGTAAGTGGCATGCTTTTCCAAAAACCAAGCAAGGAAACATGTTTATAGGTGTTTTGATAGCTGTTCTGTAAGCCTACAAAGCGTCATCAAGCTTTTTCGACCAGTCCTTTCTCGAAGAACTCACTATTACCCCAAGTATCCACCTTAATTCCCTATTGGAAATTTCAACTTGATCACTGGTTTGAGAGTGATAAGGAGTAGCTATACGGTGGCAGATGCCATATCTAGCCAATAATGATTCTAATTGTCGATTGAAAAAGTGTTTGCCCTCATCACTTATGATAGCTTGAGGTGTGCATAACGAGTGAAGATATACTTCTTTAGAAACCCAGTCACCACCTTAGTATAGTTGGTTAGTAATGCTATTGCTTCCATCCATTTGGAGACATAATCAACTACAACTAAGATATACTGATTTGAGAACGACGGATGGAATGGCCCCATAAAGTAAATCCCTCGCACGTTAAAAAGCTCTACATCTAAAATGCTATTCAAAGGCATCTCATTCCTTCTAGAGATATTTTTCGTACCTTGGCATCTATCACACCTCTTTACAAACTCAAAATCATCCCGAAAGAGTGAAAGCTAATAGAACCCAGATTGTAAAACTTTCATGGATGTCTTCGATGCACCAAAGTGTCTTGCGTGTGCATACGAAAGACATTGCTCTAGTATTCGAGATACTTTATCCTCACGAACACATCGTCAAATAATCTGATCTGCCCTTCAGTTGTAAAGAATGGGATCCTCCCAAAAATAATATTTCAAGTTGGCGAAAAATTTCTTTTTTTAATGATTTGAATAATCCGGTGGAATTATAGACTTGACCAAAAAAATTACTATATCAGCATACCGAGGTGCTTCATCCACATGAAATATCTGCTCATTTGGAAAATCTCATTTATCTCTACTAACTCCTTCTTCTCTCCAAGCTCAAGTTGAGATAAACGATCGGCGGTACATTTTCACTGCCCTTTTTGTCCGTAATCTCCAAATCAGACTCTTGCATAAGTAACACCCAATGGATGAGTCTTGGTTTGGCATTCCCTTTTTTCAGCAAATATTTTAAGGCGACGTGATCGATGTAGACTATGACCTCTGATCCAGCAAGATATGATCGAAATTTATCAATGGCATAAACCACAACTAGAAGCTCTTTCTCAATTGTGGCATAGTTGATTTGTGCATCGTTCAAAGTTCTACTTGCATGGTTAAATCACATGGAATACTTTGTTCTTATGATGTCCCAATATGGTCCCCATTGTGTAATCACTTGCATCCCACATTAATTCGAATGTAAAACTCCAATTCGGTGCAATGATCACTGGTATTGAGGTTAACTTCTCTTTTAAAGTGTTGAAAGCTAATAAACAATCTGCAGAGTAGTCAAAAGTGACATCCTTGGCTAGCAAGTCACACAGAGGCTTTATGATCTTTGAGAAATTCTTAATGAAGCGTAGATAAAACCCGACATGCCCAAGGAAACTGCGAAAACCCTTAACTGTGTAGGTGACGATAATTTCTCGATAACTTGAATCTTTGCTTCGTCCACCTCTATCTCGTTTAGCTGAAATGCAATGTCTCAATACAATATCTTCATGTACTAAAGTGGTATTTTTTCCAGTTCAATACCAAGTTTGGCTCCTTGCATCGTTGTAATAACAAACTCAAGTGCTCTAAACATTTATTAAAAGAAGATCCAAACACCGAGAAGTCATCCATGAAGATTTCTATGAATTTCTCCACCGTGTCAGAAAAGATCGCCATCATGCAATACTAAAAGGTAGCATATGGACAAGTAAAATTGGTCTTTCCCTGATCATCAGGTGCTACTGGGATCTGATTATATCTAGAATATCCGTTAAGGAAACAGTAGTGAGAATATCCTGCCAATCTTTCCAACATCTGATCGATAAATGGAAGGGAAAATGATCCTTCTGAATAGAAGCATTGAGTTTGCGATAATCAATGCAAACTCTCCATCCTGTAACAGTTCTGGTAGGAATTAATTCGTTCATTTCATTCTGCACTACCGTAATACCACCCGCCTTCGGTACAACCTGAACTGGGTTGATCTATGCACTGCCTAATACTAGAAAGTAATACTTGTATCCAGGAGTTTCAATATAAATGATCTGACTACCTCTTTCATGTTTGGATTTAGCCTCCACTGATCATGTACACTTGGTCAAAAATTCTCTTCCATGAGGATCTTATGCATACACAGTGAAGGGTTGATCTCTATAATATCTACAATTGGCCATCCAATGGTTGTCTTATTAACTCTGAGTATTCGAAGTAGCCTCTCCTCCTCCACTTTCCTGACTAAATTTGAGATAATTACTGGGGGTGTAGATGACTTTCTCAAATAAGCGTATCGAAGATGAGGTGATAATGGCTTGAGTTCCAATTCAGGAGGTTGCTTAATGGACGGTAGAGGATTAGTAGAACCGATTCCCAACTCCTCAAAATGATGTTTGCACATGTATGGTGGACTGGTCTCCAGAAACATTGCACATTCCTCGATCTCAATAGAATCAGTATAAGTAGATTGAGAATGTGCAATACATGCCTTGTATGTATACAACGGGTTATGCAGCAGAAATATGTTTTGGACCACCTTCTCAATTACATCTATCTAAAAATAGCTGTTGACTCAGTAGGAAGTTTCATGACTTCGAAGACATTGAAAGAAATATGTACTTTACCCAGTCTCAAAATCAGTTAACCCTTCTGAATATCAATAATAGCACTTCTTGTAGCTAAGAATGTTCTGCCCAATATGAGTGGAACTTCATTGTCTTTTCCACGTCAAGAATGAGAAAATTAGCTGGGCAGATGAATTTTTCCACTTAGGGATCGATCAGCTAGCTGAAGAGTTACCATAGTTGTATTACCTTCTTCCAATCCGAGTTTTCAAAAAATAGAAAGTGACATCAAATTAATACTTACACCTAAATCCAATAAGGCTTGATTAAAATAACAATCTCCAATGGTACAAGGTACAATAAAACTCCCTAGGTCTTTTAACTTTGGATATAGCTTTTCTGGATTTGGCGCTGCACTCGTCAGTCAACATCACTATTTCATGTTCCTCCAATTTGCATTTGTTGGATAGGATATCCTTTACGAATTTGGCATAGCCAGGCATTTGGACGAGTGCATTGGCGAATTAAAATGTTGATGTGGAGTTTTTTGAAGACCTTAAGAAATTTTGTGTAGTATTGATCAAATTTGTGCTTTTTCAACCTCTATGGAAATGAAATAGGAGGCTAGTAAGGATTGATAGGAGTGGTTGCCTTAACCCATGGTGTATATGAACTCTCTTTAGTATATGCTCTGCTGGTTATTCTACATGCTCCTCTTCTGAAAAAGGTATTGTTTCCTTACTCGCAACCATCCTCTTAACATGTATTTTCGGTAATTGCACCCCACTTCCGGTTGTTAATGCTTTGACATGTTCCTTGGGGTTGATTTCTATATTGCTGGGTAATGAACCTGATACTCTACCAGTCATAGAAACTGCATCTGCCCCACTTGAGTTTCCAGGTTTTTAATAGCAACACTCTGATCTTGGAGAGTTTTTCCAGTCTTCCTCTTGAACTGATTATTAGTTTCCATATATTGATTTGCTCTTCCATAAATTTCTTGAATATCTCTTCCAACTGAAACTTCTTCTCCTGCTGCTAAAACTGACCATGCGGCCTATCCTGATTTTGATTAGCCCAAGAGAAATTTGGGTACTTTATGGTTGTAAGTATCACAATGTGGATTATTCTGGTGACGTTGTCCCCATTGTACAAAATTCACTTGTTCCATTCCTTGTGTTAAAATAGGACAATCAGCTATATTATGATCTACCTCACACTCTTAACAATTTGGCTTCTTGGCTTGTGATGCATTGGCTGTCTATGATATGCTCTCCATTTTATGAAATAATGAATCTATTTCGCAGATAAAGCTGAAAAGCATCCACCTTGTATACGCGCTTCTTTTGAACAACTCGCTCAGAAACCCACATGGCTGACGTAGTAGCCACTGTCTCGAATAATTTCAAGTTTCGTCAATTGTCTTTGTAAATAAAGAGCCGTTAGACTAAGAATCCACCATGCTTTTAAAAGATAGAAGCAATCTTGTATAGAAATATATGACCTAGAGTAAGACACTTCCGAAACATGTCCTTGAACCTATTCCAAGCTTCATTAAAAGATTCTGATTCACTTTGCCGGAAGATAGATATGTCATGCTTCAACTTTGCAATCATGGCCGATAGGAAAAATTTTGTGTAGAATTTTTGGGCTAGATCGTTACACATGCTGATACTGGTGATGGGTTGAGAATCTAACGATTGAAGTGATTTATCATGCAAAGTGTGTGGAAACAGCCTTAGTCTAATACAATTGTCTGAAATATCCTGATATCGAAAATGTTGACACATCTCCAAGAATTGAGAGACGTGTGTATGTGGATTTTTTTCAGCTCTGCCATAAAACTGAAGTAGAAGACATTATCAATGTAATGACTAAGGAAGTATACAACAAGAAGTCTTATTTTTAATAAGTTTAGGGTCAATTACAGAATCCCTACTTTTGTAATCAACATAGGCCATAGTTTTGGTTTACATCTCACTATACCAACCTATTCCATTGGCATGAAAATAATGCAGTTTTTCCTCTTGGCATGTGTAGAATGTGGTTCTGCCCTCTAGAAAGAATAAAGTTTTAGTATATCCAGTAAGTACTCCTTGAATTCAAATAGTCTTAATAACCGCCATCATATTATTTGAAGTATCTATATTTGAACATGAGCCTCGAAATATTTCATATGTTTAAAATAATCCTACGTCCTGAACCATTATAAACTGAAGCCTATATTCTCTTTCTTCCAATATAAACAAGAATCCTTTTAAGCAATGCCTAATAGTTTAACAATTGTTCCATAGTTAAAAAGAAGAGTCTACAAGAAATTCAAATATTTCAAATTCGTTCCTTTCCAGACCACTAAAAATACTCATAAACCATTATTCCACCTTCAAACCCTAAAACCTTTAAATGATGATCAAGTGTTAGAAGCAATTACATATTCTAGATAAAAATATTCAAGAATGGCTTCCAAACCTTTTAGTCATTTCGCATTCAGAAAATAAATCCAACAAGGCACTCCTATATCAAATGCAAGTTATGTCGTTTATGTCATACTCTAGATCTACAAGAAGTCGACTTCAAATATATCTAATAACCTTAATTAGTGATATAGGATGGTGTTATTAATTATCCACGATGGACATTGATGTAAGTGCTACTTGAAATGTACCCTACGTAGAGTACTACACAATAGGCCGCCACCACCATGAGACCGTCGACCCCCCATGAGGCCCTCTACATTCACATAGGTCACTTACCGTCATGGCCAATGCTTCACTCAACCATTCTAATGGTAATAAGTTGGAAAAAAACCACCCAACAGCGAACATGAGCACAACCAACCGCTTGACGAGTGGGGGTCACCACGTTAGAACGTGGAGAAAATGGAAAGGTTTGCGTGGGACACGTGCCATGATTATCCGTAATGGGGGCGTTTCATTAGGCGACTATAAATATCCCCAAGGTGAGAAAGGTATTCTTCTTGAAACCCGAACTATTTGAATTCCTATATACTCTCTGCTTATTTCCTAAAATCGATTACTGATTCTTACGTCGGAGGTACAATGGGGGAAAAAGCCCCGATCTCATTTTGCAGGTAGCATACACTGATCGGAGTACTCGGAACACCCATCTTGTCAAGAAGAACACGGAGGTCCATCTCACTACAATTTCATTGGCGCCATCTGTGGGAATTTACTGAACAAGAAAGCTATGTCAATGAAATGGACTAGGAGTGAAACACGCATGGTCGGGAATACGGCAGAAACAGAGTCAGTGTCTGTCACAAGGGGTCATGACACGCCACCGCCATCGCAGTATATAACGCAGAGCCAATTTAGTGCCCTAGAAACATAATTGGCAGCCACGATGACCCTCTTGCAGAGTCAAACGCAGAAAATCACAGCGCCACCACAGAACACATCGGAGGCGGTACATGAGCAACCACTCCAGGTGGCACAAACAATTATCCCACCTGTTACTCAACCAACATCTAGAGACTCGGGGGCTACAGGGTTTGTGGTTCTACAAATTTCCCAACCCATGACAAACTTGGAAAGGAACATATAGGAGATGATGACCCAGAATATAGATGATGCGTTAACCAAGTGAAAGGACGGATGCAGGCAAATGGTTTTGGAAAAAGATCCTTTTGCGCTAGAAATTATGGTTGTTCCTTTATCAAAAGGCTTCAAACAGCCAATGATAGAGGCATATGATGGAGTCACAGATCCGCTTGACCACTTACGTACCTTCATTGATTTAATGAGGCTCTATGCAGCCCCAGACATAGTGATGTGTCGGTCCTTTCCCCCGACACTCAAGAGGGAGGCTAGAGACTAGGTGGCCACCTTGGCACCCAGGTCTATAATGACTTTTGACGAGCTTTCCAGGAGTTTTGTGGCATACTTCATGATAGCGAAAGAAAATGGAAGACGGCAATTGGATTGATGCAGGTTGTATAAGAGAAAGATGAATCTTTGTAGGAGTACTTGGCTATGTTCAGCTGGGCAACACTTGGTATAAGGGACGTACAAATGTCTACAGTTGTAACAGCGTTAATGAATGGGATGCGGAATCGGGCTTTTAAGATGTCACTCTCTAAAAATCCACCAGACTTGATGCACGACCTGCTAAAAAAGGGTGACAAGTACGTTGATGCAAAGGAAGCAGAGAACATTACGAAAAATCTTAAAGAGGGATGGAAGAATGAAAGTCACAAGCGAAAGTCAAGTGATGAACGAAAATTTATCGATAAGGGCAAAACCAAAATGATGTTCAATAAGCAAGCGTTCATACTCAAAATATAGTAAGAGTGTCTGTCCACATTTTGGACAAGAAGAAAATACTAAACAGCCGAATGATAAAAATCGAAAAATAATAGAAAGAGCGCCTACAACAGAAAACATGTCAACCCGAATGCGAAGTCCCTTCACTCCCACCTCGTGATGTGCATCCAAACGTCTTGGATTGAGGGGCTTCGCTTTCTTTTCCTTTGCACTGTGCCGAAACTTATCAAAGCCTGACGGATCAATAGTAGGGTACTCAGTAGATATCCACTCATTGGTCAGTTTGATGGACGCCGCCATCGCATTTCTCCCTTATGGATGCAAGGCCTTATCATAATCAGATGACGATATATACTGCTCCACTAATTCCTCTCCTATCAAAGCCTGCGAGATCGATGGTAGGGTGCTCGGTTGATATCCACTCCTTGGTTAGCTTGGTGGACGCCGCCATCGCCTTCCCCCCCACAAAAATGTAAAGCCTTGGCAAAATCAAACGACGACTTGTACTGCTCCACAGACGCTTCTAGGTCCTTAGCATACTCCATGGAAGCTCTATACTTTTCCACTACTTCCTTAGGAGCTTGACCAAAAATAGAGCACAGATTGTCTATCTTCGCCTCTTACTCGCGAGCACGAGCCTTTGAAGCTTCGAGAGACTTCTTCAAAGAAGAGATTTTCTTCTTGTACCGGTGATACTCTTTCTTCTTTTCTTCCGCAAGGGTCCTCAACTCCGATGATAGGTGATGACTAGACTCGATAAGTCCAGCCTGAAGAGCCACAACCTAAAGGAAACAAGAGAACAGTTAACTATAGGACATGTATAAAAAAATAGATAAACAAAAATAAAGAGGGACAATAAGAAATCTACCCTCTGAGTGTGGACCGTTAGGACTCTCTCAATGTCGCTAGAACTTCGCCCGGTAATTGCCTGGGCACATCTAGGCATAACCAAGGATCTAATTGACCTCATCTCTGAATAGCCCCGAGAGAGGGGGAAATCTAAAGTCTAGAATAGGAGAACCCTCGCGCTCGGGCAAGACACAACTCAAGCTGCCACCTCTAGCCTCGGGCGGTGGGATAGCATCAACAGGCTTGTCCAGAGGCTAAGATACATCATCGATGGTATGCCGCAGTGCTTCTCCATCGTTGGTCTTCTTCCTTTTCAATGGAACGCAAGGTGGGTTATCATCGCCCTCGCGATCGCATTCTTCCAAGGAGCCCATGGTTTCCTCTAAGTTGAACTCCATCCCTGTACACACAAGGTAGAGGCTATCAAGCTTACAAAACAACGAGTCAAGAGGTGCACAAAAGTAAAAACTAAAAGCGAAATGTACCGATACTTACCATCAGTAAGGATAAACTCCTCATCGCTCACTGGCTCAAGAAATCAACACCTCATCCAGATCAAAATCCATATCTGTGTGTAAGCAGTCGAGTTAATCAAGCCCAACAAATAAAGACAAGTTAAAGATATTCACGAGTATGAAAATACAAGTAAGCTAAAAGGACCTACCAGTAGGACGATCGATCCGTAATAGCAACATATTCCTCATCGTCAGAACTGACCCTAGGTCGGGCGCAAGGGGTGGAATTTTAGTCAATTTTTGGATTTGCACCTTTAGAAGGGGGTATCTTGACTTCACTATTGAAGAGGCGAATTAAGGGATGTCTCCAATGGGTATTGAAAGAGAATTGACCCTCATGGGGTCGAGCAAAGAAAAATCGGGGTTTCACTCGCTGTTGGAATTCTTAAATTTGGGAAAACGCAACGAGATCTTGGTGCCAAAATAAACGAAGGCGTTGCACTGGGCTAACTCGTGCATCTCAAAGACACACCTGAAGAGGTCCATTGAGAGTGAAATTTTCTTGCTAAGGCAAACCTATAAGAAGTAAAGCGCTTTCTTCCACGCGTTGGGATTTATTTGGTTGGGAGTGAGGTGAAATTCATTGAATAACGAAACGAAGAAAGGATGGATGAGGAATCGAAAACCACCGTCCATAATATCTTTATAAATGACGACCTCGCGGTGGTCGGACCCGGGAAGCTTTTCTTTGGGCCTAGGGGATCTATAGACATAGCTATCCACACACTCATATTTTTTAAGTGACTTTTCCAATTTAGATGGGGAATTATAAAGGCTAAAACATTTTGGAATCTCAAGAATCACATCCTCGCCCGCGTCATCTCGCTTTATTTCTATATTTTGTTTTAAAGATTTAGTTGCCCCAATGTGTCGTTTTGGGGGAATCGATTGAAAACTTGAAGTTTAGCCGAATGTGTTGAAATGTTGGGCTCGAAACTAAATTTTTCAACCTTGCAACGGGGATTTTCGACGAGGCTCACCCCATGACCAGCCACGAGGCTAGTCAAAAGTCGACCAACAATGCTGGTCGACTTCGATCTCTCGTCGATTGGCCCATCCAACGATGGGTCGGTCGACTATCTCCGTCCTTCGTTTTCACTTTCACCGAATGAGGAATAAATGAATGTTTTATACATGATAAAAAATAAGATGAAGGAAGAAAGGGAGAGGAAATTACCTTGAGAGAGGATGAGGATGGAATTTTTGATAAATGAGAAGAGAGAGTGAAATAAGAGCGCACACACCTCTTTAAATAGTGTTAGATTTTGAATTTTTTGGGGGGAAATTTCCCCCCAAAACTAAAACCCAATTGTGGAGTGCCACTTGTACATTGTTTTGCCATTCTACATCAATTGAATTGATCTACCCGTTTATATCAAATGGCGACTCCCATTTTAAAAAAAGTTTTAATTAATTTATTAACCTGCTTGAAGAGACTACCCCTTATCGATAAACATCGACAAGAGGTAGAGGGGCTAGTGATATAGGATGGTGTTAATAAATATCCAAGATGGATGTTGAGGTAAGGGTTACTTGATATGCACCCCATGTAGAGCACCACACCATAGGCCGCCTACCACCATGAGACCGTCGACCCCTATGAGACCCTATACGTTCACATACGTCGCCTATCACCATGAGGTTGTCGACCCCCATGAGGCCCTTTACATTCACATAGGTTGCTTACCGCCATACGGCCAATGCTTCACTCAACCATTCAAATGGATAGTTGGACGAAAACTACCCAACAGTGGGCATGAGCACAAACAACTGCTTGACGAGTGGGAGTCACCACGTTAGAACGTGGGGGAAGTGGAAAGGTTTGCGTGGGACACGTGGCACCATTATCCGTAACGAGGGTATTTCATCAGGCGGCTATAAATATCCCCAAGGTGAGAAATGTATTCTTCTTGAAACCCAAACTATTTGAATTCCCATATACTCTCTGCTTATTTCCTAAAACCGACTACTATTCTCACGCAGGAGGTACAATGGGGGAAAAAGCCTCGACTTCATTTTGCAGGTAGCATACACTGATTGGAGTACTCAGAAAACTCATCTTGTCAAGAAGAACATAGAGGTCCATCTCACTACAATTTCAATTTGTTAGACATCCTACAACATATCACCTCTCTGTTTATCACCCTCCAAAAGGGAGAACTCATCCCATGCTACTTAATATCCAATTATAAATAAAGTTGATATTACACGAGTAATCTCTTCCACATTATTACAGGAAAAAGGAAAATCTTCAATAATGCAACATTAAAGTTCTACTGAGTATCCTAATAACTATGCAAGCATATTTGAATGCAGGACACGTAGTTGTAATTCATGGAAAAATGAAACGAGGCCAAAAATTGTTCATGAAACCTATTTCAAGTTATCATTCTCTCAACTCAAAAACATAATATAAAATCATTCAAGTATCATATGAGAATTGCAAACAATTGCTAGAGACACACATTAATACCCCGTACCTATGGGCCTAATTTTATTAGTTTATCTTTGGCTCGTTAGACTATGGACACTGTCAATATTTTAGCTAGTTCAATCACATTAAAGTCCATAAGGTAGAATGACAACCCGCACCTTGTATTTTATTTTTCCTTTTTCAGCTTAAGCCCAAGTTGTTGAAATTAAAAGAAATGTAAATTTTCGTATATTATTTAATTGTTTAAATATATATTTCTTTAAGATAAATTTCGGTAGTTGAGATAATGTTTTGAGTTTATCTCTTTAATTATATTGAAATTTTAAATGGTTGAGATAATGTTATCTTCCTTTAATTATCTTTTCTCATAACTCAAAAATTTTAAAGATAGTTTAGATAATGCTAGGATTTTATCACTTTTAAAAATTCAAACTTGTTTTGGATTAGGACTCCCAAAGCTTATTAGTGCCTACAAGTATGTATCATACGTTCTGTTTTAAGCACATATGTAAGAGGATCGATCCGCAACTTTCACTTTGATCTTCGACTTGAACAGCACGCTTGGGGACGGATTTCCAGGGGATTTAGACACGTTCTGCACTCACCCAAGTCGATATACCATCGGGTGACAGCTCCTCCGGAACGAGATAAGGCGGTAGGTTCAATTCGGCTACCCTTGACTTGCTGTATTGAGGGAAGGCTGGGCTTGCTTCCTGGCCCGGCTACGAGATCCAAGGGCCTGGAATCATGTTCACTGCTCTCTTTCGAATAAATACACAAACATGAAAATACTATAGTCATAGTATGTGGGTCAAGAGTTGAAGTCCAAAATACTGGTCATTAATTATTTTATCACTCCCACAAGATATAAGTAATTGTACAAGTGTTTTTTATGGAACTATATGCGAACATTGATTATGGGGTCCTTTATGTATGTTTTAAGTTTGAACCAAAGTATAGTAGTGCTACGAATGAAAATTTCATACTACTTTTGTTCGGCATAAATTTTCGTGTCTCTCTATGTATGTATGAAGTTCATTACAGTCTATATATATGTCACCTCCTCCTTTATCTCCTTCCAGGAAATTAAATGTTCATGACAATCAAGGCATGAGATGGCTAGCGAAGTGACAAGTAAAAGAAGGCCCACTAAGCGTATTTTGATTTGTTCAAGAATTTATTATTGGTTTAGAGAAACTTTTAGTTATTTTATATATATTTATATATGTAAATTTTAAGCTATGGGTTGACTCCTATCATTTTTATGAATTTATTTAATAAAATTTAAAGTTTTTGAAAGAGTATTATGGTGTTCAAGATATGATTTTAGTTACGCTCAAATTACTAGAACTCGGATCATCACAGTTGGTATCAGAGCATGAGTTTTTATCATTTTTGTATCCATTATAAATTATTCCCGCCCCCCACCCCCCCGGCAAAAGTACGTGAATAGTAATGTAACAATACTATGCACGTGAACACATGTTTGAAAAAAATGGAATATTTGGTGATTTAAATTAGACTATTTAAACGGCGCAAATATATTTAGATAAAAAAAATAGTTTTTACATAAGGATCAATAGGCACAAGAATAGTGATTTTTAAGAAATAAGTCACTGTTCTTGAAATAAAAATTAAATGGTTTGAAGTCACTACCTCGATACGCCCTTCTCCACATCTCGATTCCTCGAATCAGGTATATCATAATTATATGCTTATTTGTCATTCAAAATTCCATGTTATTTATGAAACCTGTGTATTATGTGAAGCATGAATTTTCGTAAAACTATAAGACATATGTATACAATTTTATGGATGCATGTTAAGTATGAAAAGTTATGGAAATAGTATTATTCCGAGAAAGTTTTTTAAGTAGGATGTGCAGATTAAGAATTATGCAATTGAGAAGATTTATACTTTTAGATACTTTAGTTTTTACCTATTGTCTGAATATTTTGAATTTGAATTTACAAAACTGAAAGATTTTGTCAAAAGACCTAAACTGTCGAAGAAAGGCTTAGGATTTAAGTGTTCCATTGTGACCCCCATCCTCACTTTTGCACGCTATACAAATCTACAAAACGAAAGCAAACTTACGAATAATTAACTCATTCTAAATTTAGGAAAGTAAATTCTTACTTTTGGGAACTTTAACTATTAGAAACTTCTAATTTGGGAAATTTCTAGATTAGGAAAGTCCTTAATTTCCTTAATTATGTTTAATTCAAGGCTATGGTACCTCAAGACAAAAGAACAAATAATAGCAATGAACAACCCGAACAACCTCAACCTCACAGTTTGCCTAACTATTTTTTGCCATGATGCAAACTTTTACCTGAGCTACCGTATGTTACCACCACCTCTTCAGCCGGCTACACCACCCCTTGCACCAACACAACCTCACCAACCTTAATAAGTGCTAGAAGATTCCAGAACCACTACTATGATTGTGGAACAGTTCAGGAAATAGTATCCCCCAACTTTTGGTGGCAGCACGGACCCTTTGGAAGCGGAAGACTAGCTGGTAGGTATAGAAAAGATCTTTAAACTCATTAATTGTCAGGATCCCAGAAGTGTTATATGTGCAACATTTATACTGCAAAAAGGAGCTGGACAATGGTGGGATTCCATTGCGAGGTCAATGGTTCGCAATCATATCTGAACATTGAATGAGTTCAAGAAATTCTTTTTAAAGAAATACTATCCCATGAGTGTTTGAAATCAAAAGGAAGCTAAGTTTCTCACATTGACACAAGGCTCAGTGTAATTGATTGGATATGAGCATACGTTTGAAGACTTGTCTCATTATGTCCCTACTTTTGTAGACAAAGAGGAGAAAAGGGCAAGCATTTTGAATAGGGTTTGAAGGATGATTTGAGACAGGTAGTGGTAATGCTTGAACTAGGTACATACCATGAGGTATGTTAGCAAAGGCACGGTTGGCTGATTTTAGAGGCCATGCTAGTGCAGAGAATAAACATCAGAATGGACAGTTAGACAAATGAAATTACATAGATAATAAGAGCAAAGGAAATTAGAACTATTCAAAGGTAAAGGAGATCCGCCTCAAGATGGCAATAAGAGCTTTTCACTTTGTGGCAAGTGTCAAAAGCACCATCTGAGAGCTTGTCTTTTGGGGATGAGTGTATGTTTCTAGTGTAAAGAACAAAGACACATGACTATGTTTTGCCCTAAGAACAAACAATTAAGGAATGCACAATAGAAACAAGGGAATACGTAGTAAAACAGGAAAATGAACAAAAGAAGCATAGATATGCACCAAGGGGATAGACAATGATCTTTGCACTGATAGGGCTGGAGAAGGATCAGAATTGAGATGTTTTGGCAAGTAACGTCCTAATATCCAATTTACTAGCCTATGTATTGATAAATCCTAGCGCAACCCATTCTTTATATCCATTAAGTTCATACATAAATGAGGTGTGATTGTTGAATTTGCATGTTTTTCCTTATATCTATCCCAATGGAAATATGCTGAACACTGATCACATAGTTAAAATGGCAAGGATAGAAATTGATGGCAAATCATTGGAGATGGAATTGTATGTGATAAACATGAACGAATTTGTTGTGATTCTTAGGATGGATTTGCTATCCAAGGACCATGCGAAAATTCATTGCTTTGAAAAAGAAGTAGACTTCTTAAGATCAGGAGAAAGGGAAATTTGATTATCTATAACTAAAAATGGACCCTTAACCTACGTCATTTCTACATTGAAAACACAGCGGATCTTATAATCAGAAGATAATGTAGGATTCCTAATGTCCTTGATGAGAAGGGAAGAAACAAAGAATTGTCTGTTAATAATGTTAGGACGGTACAAGAATATCTGGAAGTTTTTCCTGAAGAATTATTTAGCATGCCGCCAGAATGGAAGGTAGAGTTCACTATCGATATCATTCTCGAATTTGCACATCTCTCTAAGGCTCCTTATAGGATGACGACAAAAGACCTGCATGAACTAAAGGCACATATTGAAGAATTGCTAGAAAAAAGGGTTAATCTGGCTAGTGTTTCTCCATAGGGAGCCCTAATGCTATTTGTTAAGAAGAAGGATGGCTCGATGAGAATGTGCATTGATTATAGGGAATTGAACAATATCACTATCAATAATAAATATACTCTCCTTGGAATCGAGGATTTGTTTCACCAAATTCTAGGAGTAGTGATATTTTTCCGAGATTGACTTAAGGTTAGTTACCATCAATTAAGAATCAAGACGAGTGACATCCCAAAAACAGCCTTCAGAACTTGGTATGGCCACAACGAGTTCTTAGTTATGCCATTCGGCCTAACTAACGCTCCTGAAGTCTCTATGGATTTGATAAACTGTGTCTTCCATGAGTACCTTGATCGATTTGTAATCGTGTTCATCAATAATATCCTGATCTACTCAAGAAGTAATGAGAAGCATGAAGAGTACTTAAGGATACTAGGGGTCCTGAAGAAAGAGAAACTTTATGCCAAGTTAAAGAAATTTGAATTTTTCTTGGAAGGGGTAGCAGTCATTGGACATGTTGTCATAACCCAAGGCATAAAGGTTGATCCCGGTAGGTAAATTCGCTGCTTTTTGGCTTAGTAAAATTCTATAGGAGGTTCATTGAAGGACTTTAACAGATAGTTGAACCATTGACGCAATTAACCCATAAGGGTGTGAAGTTTGACAGGACCGAAAAATGTGAACGAATTTTAAAGAGTTAAGGCAGAGGTTAGTTAATGTACTAGTGTTAACTATGCTTGAAGGATCAGGGGATTTTGTAATTTATAGTGATGCCTCAAAAGGAGTTCAACATGAGACAGAAGAGATGTCTTGAGTTGGTAAAAGATTACGATTGCAAAATTTAATATCACCCATGAAAGGCATTGTTGTAGCAAATGCCTCGATTTGCAAAGTGACAAAACAAGTGGTAGATATGACCGTGCAAGAGCTATTATGGAAGCAGTTCAATAGGTTAAGTCTTGAAGTGGCCACAATGCCTCCAAATGCTGTTACTCGAATGGCAGAACACTCTAACAGGATTAAGGACCTTTAGAAACCCAATTGGTCGTTTGAATTTGTTAAGGTAAAGATTGATACAGAGAAACAAAAGGATTTCCCTATGGATAAAGATAAGACCCTATATTGTCAACGATGTTTGTGCATACCAAACTTCGAGGAGTTGAATAATGAAATATTAAAGAAGGCTCACTCTACTCCTTATTCAGTACATCCAGGAGGTACAAAGATGTACTAAGACCTTAAGACGGTATTTTGGTGAAAAGGCATAAAGAGCGATATAGCTGAGTATGTCAAAAGGTGTTTAGTATGTTAACAAGTGAATGCTGAGCACTAGTAACCATCAGGGTTGCTTGAACCCTTAGAAGTTCCAGAGTGGAAGTGGGAGCATGAAACAATGGATTTTGTGCTTGGTTTCCGAAAGTCAACAAGGGATCATGAGGCTATTTGGGTCATTGTGGATAGACTTATCAAATCGGCTAATTTCTTGTCAATTCGGATGACCTTTTCAAGAAACCAGTTGGCATAGTTATATGTGAATGAGATAGTAAGTTACATGGTGTGCCCATTTCAATTGTATCAGATAGAGATCCAAGTTTCACATCAAACTTCTAAAAAAGTTTATACTGGACTATGGGAACTAAGTTAAAATTTGGTAAGGCTTTCAACCTTCGGATAGATGGGCAATATGAGCGAATGCTTCAAACACGAAAGGATATGCTTCGAACTTGTGTCCTCAAGTTTGGAGAACATTGGGAAAAACATTACCCTTGATTGAGTTCGTAAACAACAACAACTATCACGCATCTATAGGCAAGGCACCATTGAAGCATTGTATGGCAGGAAGTGTAGATCATCAATTATTCGAGATGAGGTCAATGATTGAAAGAATTTAGGTCCATAGATTATTGAATGGACAATGTACACCATTGAGAAAATTCGTGCTAGTATGAAAACTGCCCAAGATAGGTAGGAGAATTATGCTAACATAAGAAGAAATGAATTGGAGTTTTCGATAGGTGACACGGTATTCCTGAAAGTTGCACCAATGAAAGGAGTGTTNCCCCCCCCCCCCCCCCCCCCTTCTTCCTCCATGTGAGTTCATGATTTTAAAGGTTAAGGGAAGTTCAATTGTTTGAGAAAAAGGGTTTAAAATCTATAAACTGTAGAGGGCTTAATGAAAGTGAAGATAACTTGAAGGACTAAGATAACAATAACCTCATATATTTATCTCTAAAAATTTTAACTGACAAGTTTTAACTTTCACTAGTCATCTAGGGACACATAGCAAGAAGAAAAGTGGTCTATCAGTCAAGTTTTCAGTGTTGAAGATTCAACAAAATTTTGGGGTGAAGAAAGCGACCAAGATTCAGAGCAACCTTTGGTTCGAATTCTTATGATCACACCTAGTAATGACGACATTGAGGCAATTCTAGACCAGTTTGTGTCTATGCGACGAGTAGGTTATCATAAGTTCTTGGTCAAGTGGACGCATAAACCTTCATTAGATTCAGCTTGGCTTCCTATTGATGAAGTTTTATGTCTCAGCTGACCTGCACATCTACACAAGTTTCCACAGGACACATGGCATGATGAGATGAGCATATGTGGCAAGGGAGACTTTGTCTTTTCTCAGTTTATTACAGCAAATAAGTCCACGTTCCCTATTTGTAGGAACCAACCTCTATTTTCGTGGGTTACTAGTTCCTTCTATAAAGGTGGCATCAATTTGAATTTTGTTCCAATTATTTTGCTTTGTTACTTAGATATAAGCTTTCCGTTGATTGTATTTCGGCTATTAAAGCCTTTGTTGCTAGTGAATTGACAAAGAGTTGAAAATCCCGATTGACTTTGTCTTTGCAGTGATTCCAATCATTGCAATGTTGGGTGGTCTTGAGCTATATCAACCCTAAAAGTTAGCTCGAGGTGAGACTTTTCATCACACTTATAAACTGACCATCAGCTTCTTCCACAACCGATGTGAGATAACCTCAACAATCTCCCCCTCACAATTGGGCCCTAGGTGGGAGCAAACCCATATCTTCCTTGGACTGGTGAGCCAAGGCTTGTTGATAACCTAGGCTCTGATGTGAGTATTGGGTGGTCTTGACTTCTCAACCCTAAAAGCTAGTTCAAGAGGTCAGACTTTTCCTCACACTTATAAATTGACCACCAACCCCTTCCACAACTGGTGTGGGATAACCTCAACATGTAAGTGATTTCGACATCCAGTTGGAAGTCTAGTGTGAGGCTAAATTTTTGAGAGTTTGTTTCTTGTCAAGTAGTTACACTACAAAGCAATGAACGAGCACAAGAAAAATGAGAATCCACCAAGGAAATTGAAGAAAGATGCATTTTATGTTGGTATTTTCCATGAAAAAGTCCCACTTTTGCACAAGAATACAGAAAAAGGCACAACTGCTGATCAAGAATTCAATGGGGCTTCATTTTCTGGAGCAGTGTTTAACTTGTCCACTACCATACTTGGTGTACTAGAATCATGGCACTGCCTGCCACCATGAATGTTTTAGGCCTGCTTCTTGATATTGCACTCATAGTGTTTGTTGGAGTTCTCACCGAGTCTTCTGTAGGCATGTTGCTACGGTTCAGCAAGGCCGGTGGTGGGGTTTCCTACGGATGCAATATGGGGGATGCATTTGGAAATGTTAGAAGGAGAATTTTAGAGGTTTGTGTGGTGACATGATCATCATTGGTATATGTTTGATGATTTTTACATTTTTTTGTGATGGTAAAAGGTTCTGAATTGTGGGTTTTGTTATATGAACTGGTTGTTTGCCTTTTCTGTCTTTTAATTTGTAAAGGTGATGTGCTTTCTGGGACTTGCTCAAATGGGATTCAATACTCTGGTTTGTTGGACGGATGGTTTAGAGAACACTAGTGGAATAGGCGTTCATTTGTTGTTCTTGTGATTATTTTTGTTGTGCTTGCTCCGTTGACATCTTTCAAGCGGATGGGTAAGTAATATATAGGTAGTTATCTTCGATTTCGAATAAGTTCTGCAAACTGAATTTCTTCGGAAACTCTAGGAGATGTTTTGAAATTTTGAAAAAAAGTTTCCTAACTTTAAGTTTTTGACAAAATTCGAAAATTTCAAAAAAACTTTAACAAGATTTTTAACAATTGATTAGGATTTCTTTTGCCAGTTATATTAAGAGTATAGTAAGTGGACATAAAATCTGAAGATGCACAAAAAATTCCAATGTTAAAGACTACTAGAACTCTATTGAATGAAGAAAAGGAACTATTCATTTTTGTGCTAATAGAGAAAATGCTTACAAGCAGATATTGGAAACTTATATTCATATGAAAATTGATGATATAAAGATTAAATCTTTAGGCTGTAAGTCCTAATAATTTCTTCCCAATTTTAATTTTTTTTTTTGTCTAATTAAGTTCTGCTTTTTATGCCTGTAGATTCTTTAAGATACTTGGCATTTGATTTCCTTGTCATAACTGTATGCATCGCTGTTTTTTTTTTTTTTTTAAATAAAATTGGAGAAAGGCTCTATTGGAATGCCCAGATTGCTTCCCAATACTACTGATATGAATTCAGTCCGAAAACTCTTCACCGTCGTCCCTGTTCTTGTGACCGCATACGTCTGCCATTTTAATGGTAAAGCAATCTTACACACACCTTCATATGTTACTTGCACATTTCCATGAAGAGGTTCGTTTAGTGACTGGTATTTTTAGTCTACTCTTTCTGCGAAATCAATTCCAAATGCTTATGCCCTGTTTGATAAAACTTTTTTGAGATTATTAGCTAGTCAAACTTTATTTTTAAACACACGTTTCATTGGACCACAACTTTCATCTACTTTTTGAATCCAAACTATTGGTAAGAGTGCATATTATTGAGCAAAAAGCAAATAATTCGGTATTGCATTTGGAAAGCTATTCATACTTCTTGAAAACATGTTGAAAGCACTATGCATTTCACTCTGCTCGATATTGTCAAATTCATGTTAGGGGATGTATGACATCTAATACAGGTCCTCCAAACTAGGTCATTAACCATACACTGACACAAATACATGTGTTCAATAGGACACGTTTCGGGCAGGACGACAACGATTTTTTAAAAAAGTATTGACACTACAAGTCATCGATACGTTGATTAAAATTTTTAAAATTCTTCATTTATATATTATAAATTTTAATTTATACTTACTAGTTTTTCTTGTTGAAATCTTTTAAATACGAGTACTTATTTCTTATTTAATAATAAGTTTGAGTTAAAAATAATATAATTTTTATAATAAAGAAAGAAAAATGAGTATGGTAAAATGTTTGAGGAATTCAGTATCCAATAATGACACGTGTTGGACACTATACGCTACCCTAATTCAAATATCCAGATGTCATTAATTATATCAACCATGGTATTGATAATTCCTCTAATTTGTTTTAGGAGGCATTATGATTTTTCTTCATTTTTGTACTTTTCTTTTGTTTGAGATGTTGACTATGTTTTTTAACTATTGTATCTATCTCCCTCGAGCTCAATTTCTTCAAACACGAGATCATCATACAATGCAATATTTCTTTATCTAGTTTAACTACAAGAGAAATTTGCATTACTATCTACAGTACACAATATCAATAATAAGCTTGAAGAGTCTTCCTGGATAAGATCTGTTGTGCAGACTTCATTGGCTCTGTGCTCAATCGTTTATATTATGACAAGCTTCTTTGGATTCCTTTTGTTTGGAGATTCAACTCTTGATGATTTTTTAGCTAATTGTTGGCGACGCGGGCTAAATTATAAGTGCAGGTGAAAGGGTTGTTGTATATCGAACAAACCAAAAAATAAAGTTTAATCCGCCAGTGCGTGATTAAACACTATAAATATGGTTGAAAAAGTAATATGTAAACTACAAACCAAAAACTGAAGAAGAAGAAGAAGATCAATCCGATGCTAGTGATTTCACTATTTCCTTACAAAATTGCCTCACAACGGTGTTCACGGTTCACGACACTTGTCTCCCAAGATACAACGAATTCAACTTGTGGTAGAAGTACTTCAAACCACAAGTTACGACGAACTTTCGACGGAGTTTCTCTCTACAAAGAAAATGATTTTGAATGAATTTGAAAGTATTTTGCAAGAGTTTTTATGCTATGCTCAATGCAAATATGATATGGGATGCCTAATTGACGTCCAATGGATCCTATATATAGAGAATGAGGTGTTGCGTCCCAAATTTAGTAACTTTTGCCAAATGTTGCACTATTCACTATCGCTAGCATGTCGCCATCACCTCGCTCAAGTGATAAAAACAGTGACTTTTTGGCTAGGTGATCCACTGCCTGTTTCTGGTCGTCGCTCGAGCGACAGCCCAGCGATAAGCTAGCAACAACCTTAATTAATTTTTTAGACAGCTTCTTCTATTTTCTTTCCAAGTTTAGACCGTAATTTTTCATTCATCCGAAATTGATTTTGAGATTCCAAATATGCCACGACGATCTACTCGACGAGTAGAATAAGTTGGTCATTTACATTTGTAATTTGGCCATCGGATCAAGTCTGAATACTTGGCCGAAATTGACATGAAAGTTACTTTTTCCAAATTTTTGGTTTTAACACTTAATCAAATTTTCTAAACCAATTTCCAACAATCCCCTACATAAATGGAAATTAGAACATGCATATGCAATGTGAAATTATGATACATTGTAGAGAGAGGTCGGAAAAACACTACATCAGGTAATGTAGATTCCGGCTTTGAACTCCCCTTAGTGAAATACTATCGGACTTACTGGGTAATTGGTGAACATGGTCACGTCTTGAACCATTCAAATGTTAGTGTAAGTCAAGACAACAATACTCACACAGATATCTTCCCTAATCCGTTCATAGTTCTCACAACAAATACACGACTCTAGTGCATGGCCGTAGCCCCTCAGTGCACTAGAGTAAGATAACTACATCAGGTATTTTCTGATGGTTTTAACATAATCATGCTCATTTACTAATTTCTCGAAAATAAGACAGTTCATGAAACTAATATGCTTCTCTAAAATTTTGGAATCATTTCAATATTCATATTAAATAAACATGATTATAAGTTATAAGTTAAAAATCTTCTTTTTAGAAAA
>CAIGRB010053194.1:0-27429 GCA_903798255.1 Fraxinus quadrangulata | reverse complement strand
AAACCACTCAAGAAGCTTAAACTAAAGATCACAATCATTTCCCTAAATTGAAAATTCGAACCAAGTTAAAACCCTAGAAATATAACATAATATTTTCCTTTTCTCTCTTGAAAAATAAGATAAATTGAACCCAAGATTAAGGAAATCAACACTTGCTCATTTTCTTTTCCCTTTTCCTTCCTCTTTTTCGGTCTCTGTTCTGCCCGTTTTCAGCCTCTGTTGTGTGTGTGAAGAGAATGGGAAATGGGTTTTAAAAATTGATAATTATTGGGGCATTAAGTCATAATTGCAAATGAAGCCCCCACCTTTCATTTGATGTATAAGTAAGTCCCCAACTGTAAATTCTAATCCATCTTAACCCTCATATATCTTCAATTATAAATTAAGTCCCAATCAAATGATTTATTCCAATTAAGTCCTATTTGACCTTGACTTTGACAATTCCAACTTGACTTTTGACTAAAAATATTGTGGGTTGTAACAAATACTACCTTCAATATTAGCATCAGCATTTCTAAACTTCCCAAGCTTTACTGGAACTACTTTATCTCCAGTATTTTTTTTTCACCATATTTTTTTGCATGAAGAACCCTAAAATATCACCACAAAGAGTACTCAAATGGGAATTCACTCTTGCAACTGAATTTGTAGACATAATCTATCCTCTTGAACAATCTCTCTTGAACTTTCACTTCCAAATTCAAGAACAAGGACCATAGGGGAGCAATTACCACTGGGTGAAAAGACAGGAAGCAGAATTTCTCGACAAAGAGGGCAAGTAGGATCCTGTTAATATACATTATGCATCTCATTTCCTCCACATTATGTTATGTAATCTCTTATGTACAATTTCGATATACAAATAGCAAAACCATTGTTTTTATGTTTAGGTGTTAGGATTGTACACAATACGTTCAGCGCAATAATTGGTATTCTGACTTCATGGAATGGGAATATAGTTAATTAGACACCTGTCATTTCTTTATAGGATGAGCTAGTATATTCTCATTAGTGTATGTAACAATTTCTTATCCATAATTTGTATATAAATACCACAGTGAATGAAATAGAATAGTAAGATTTTTCTTAGTAAAATTAAGCTCCAATTTCTTCTTGGTATCAGAGCATGGCTAACGCCGGTTCAGGAAACCCAGTCACTTCTACTGAGCTGAATACCACAGCTTCCACAAAAACCAATGTGAATCAGATCTCTCCATTTGAAATAAATCTTACTCAGACTCCAGTGAAACCAAATAAGGACAATTTCTTATTATGGCAAAACATGATAATGCCTATTGTCAGAGGTGATACCTTGAAGACTATCTGCTCGGAACAAAGCCATGTCCCCCAGAATTTATAGCAACTCAAACCACCACATATGAAGGATGATCTGTAGAGATGTCCCAAAATTCTGAATATAACAAATAGGTCTCAACTGACCAGTTACTAATGGGGTGGTTGTATTCTTCTATGACCCCTGAAATTGCCATGAGAGTCATGGGCATTACCAGTTCTAGCAAGATGTGGAATGCCATTAAAGAAAGTTATGGCATATTGAATAGGTCACGAGTGACGTTTCTTACTGGTGAATTGTAGCGGACTAGGAAGGGATCCATGTATATGGATTAATACCTTGCAAATATTAAACAACTAGCTGATCATATGCAAATTTCTGGGAAGACAGTAGATCATAATGACTTGGTAACACAAGTTCTTGCTGGGCTAGATGAAGAGTTTACACCCATCATAGTTCAAATCAACATCAGAGATGATATTTCCTAGCATGAACTCTCATATGTGCTTATGATGTTTGAGAGCAGACTTGAGTACCTCAATCAAGTGAAGAATGAAATGGCTTCAATAAGTATTAATCAATCCAGTGTGCAGTTAGCTCAAAGAAGCGGACTAAGAGGTGATAGATTTAACAGAACTGGGAGATTTTCTAACATTAGAGGTAGAACTAGAAGAGGAAGAGTAGGCAGGATAACTGAAAATCAAGGTCCATGTCAAATATGTAGCCTTAGTAATCACTCAGCTAGTTGGTGTTATAATAGATATGATGACAGATTTATGAGAAGCAGGCTAGGCTAAGAACTCACCTCCTACAGCTTATACAGTCTCACCAAGCACCATTGGAGACTCTACTTGGTAATTTGCAGATTTTGGAGCTACCAACCATGTGACTGTTGACAAAGGTAAAATGGTAATTGTCCAGGAGTATGGAGGTAAGCAAAAGTTATTTGTTGATAATGGAAATTGTATGAACATTGCTCATATTGGTGCAACTAATATTCCCACAATGAATGCTAAGTCTCTTGCATTGAGTAAGTTACTGCATGTGCCTGCCATAAAAAAGAATTTAATCAGCGTGTCACAATTAACACTTGACAATAATGTATTTATGGAATTTTATCCTCATTATTGTGTTGTTAAAGACCTATAATTGAAGAAAACACTGTTACGAGGGACACTTAGAAATGGACTATATCGGCTGAAGTTACTAGTTCAAAGCCCAAATCTACAGTTAAGGAATCAAGCCACCAAAATAATTCCAACTTTGCAGCATTCTTAATGGATGCAAGTTGTAGCGAGTTAGCCAAAAATGTCAAGTTGTCACTGTTAGATGTTTGGCATAGGAAACTATGTCATCCATCAAATCCAGTATTGAGTCAAGTGTTGTCCTGTAATAAAATTGTCAAAGTAAATGAAATCTCAGACTTCTGTGAAGCTTGTCAACTGAGAAAATCCCATACATTACCTTTTAACAATTCCACTTCACATGAAATCCTCTAGTCCTGATACATAGTGACGTGTGGGGAGCTGCACCAAAGAATTCTACCTCGAGTTTTAGGTACTATATTTTGTTTGTGGATGACTATAGCATATACACCTGGATCTATCCTATGAGACGAAAGTCAGAAGCCTTAAGTGCCTTTATTCAATTTAAACAAATGGTGGAAACCAAACTTGAGAGAAAGATTAAAATCTTACAATCAAATTGGGGTGGTGAGTATAGGAATTTTAGCCAAGTTGCCTTAAAATCAGGCATGGAATTGAGGTATTCATGCCCACATACTTCTGCACAAAATGGAAGAGCAGAAAGGAAGCGTAGACATATAACTGAAATTGGGTTAACATTGCTAACTCAAGCTCATATACCACTCCATTACTGGTGGGAATCCTTCACAATGGCCACTTATTTAATAAATAGATTACCTACCCATGTACTTCAACAAAAATCACCATATTAAATCCTGTACAAGAAAAACAGTGACTACAAAATATTAAAAATATTTGGTTGTGCTTGTTATCCCTGCCTTAGACCATATCAAAAACACAAGTTTGACTTCCATTCATATAGGTGTGTTTTCCTTGGCTATAGTGTCTCACATAAAGGATATAGGTATCTAAACTCAACAGGTAGAATTTACATCTCAAGACATATGGTGTTTAATGAGAAAGAGTTTCCATTTAAATCTGATTTTCTTAACAAACACATTCAACCTCATATTACCACAAGTGGTTTGTATCATCTTCCATTTGAAAATGAGTCAAGACATATATCTCATTCTCAAATTGCAGCTGATATAATTTAACCAAGTACAACCCCTGCTGCAGGTTACTTCATCAGGCACCTAGATCATGAGGTTGATGTGAATGAGGGTGGACAACGCAGTAGTCTTGAGATTGATCAAACGACATTAGATGGAAATGAACTTAGTGAACCTGAGATTGATCAAACAACATCAGATGGAAATGAGAACCTGATGGAAGTGGTACAATAGTAGCTAATGGTGATGTGAATATTGATAGCCAGAACGTTATACATAATACTGGTCATCATATGGTCACGAAAGGTAAGGTAGGAATCTTCAAGCCAAAGGTGTATGTTAGTCAGAATTAAGAAAAACTAGTTAACTATAAGCCACATAATGTAAATGATGCTCTGTTAAGCACTAATTGAAAAAAAGCAGTGCAATAAGAATATGATGCACTGATGAAAAACAAAACATGGAAGCTGGTACCTCAAGAGCCTGGAAGAAAGGTGATTGGCAATAAATGGGTGTTCAAGTTGAACCGTGATGCAGAAGGAAAAGTGTAGAGGTATAAGACAAGGTTGGTTGCCAAGGGATTTCTACAAACACCTAGAGGGGATTTCAGATAGACTTTTAGCGAGTTAATACCCAAAATAGTCACTGAACTTTGTCAAAAGTTCTCAATAGGTCACTGAACTTCAAAATTTTCCTAAATAGTCATCGAACTTTGTAAAAAGTTCATAGCACCAAAATTTGTCAAAACTTCCCTAGATAGTCACTCAACTTTGCAAAAAATTTCTGAGAGGTTACTGAACCATTAATGTATAGGGTCCCAATTTGCAAAGTTTGGTGACCTCTTGGGAAGTTTTGACAAAATTCAATGACTATTTAGGAGAGTTTTGAAGTTCAATGACCTCCTAGGAACTTTTTGCAAAGTATAGTGACGACTTAGGAAATTTTTGAAGTTCGGTGACCTCCTGGAACTTTTGGCAAAGTTTAGTGACTATTTAGGGTATTAACTCGACTTTTAGCCCTGTTATTAAGCCATCAACTCTGAAAATCATACTTGCTATTGCTATGTCTAAAGATTGGGATATTAGACAAGTGGATGTAAATAATGCATTTTTAAATGGTAAGCTAGAGGAGACGGTATACATAGAGCAGCCATAGGGTTTTGTACAACATAATAGCCCACATTTTGTCTGTAAATTAGAAAAGGCATTATATGGGCTAAGGCAAGCTCCAAGAGCATGGTATGAAAAGTTGAAGGATACTCTTGTGCAGTGGAAGTTCAAACAAACCAAGGCAGAAAACTCTCTATATTTCTTGGTGGAAGAAAGACATATTTTGTTTGTTTTAGTCTATGTAGACGACATCATAATCACAGGAAGTAACAGGCAGCAACTGTAGGTGTTATTAACAAATTGAATGAATGTTTTTCTCTCAAGGATATAGGAGGCCTCAGTCAATTTATGGGAATTGTAGTTTATAAAGATAGAACAGGTCTATATCTCACTCGAAAAAAATATGTAACTGATTTGCTCATGAAGTTTAACTATGACTCGGTTATTCAGAAAAGTAAGAATTTAATGTAAACAAGATCTGATATTACTTGTTATGTAAACAACATGAGCCAGTTCCTCCAAGTACCTACAAATGCTCAGTAAAAGTCGCTTAAAGAATGTTTAGATACTTACAGAGTTCACACAATTATGGCTTGGTTATTCAGAAAAGTAAGAATTTGAACATAACCGCCTTTGCTGATGCTGATTGGGCATCATGCCCAGATGACAAGTGCTCCATTGCTGGTTATTGTGTGTATCTTGGAGATAATCTAGTATTGTGATGCTCGAAGAAACAACATGTTGTTGCAAGATCAAGTACATAAGCTGAATACAGAGCTCTGGCTCACTGTGCATCTGAGATTACTTAGATTCTATCCTATCTGAAAGAAGTAGATGTATCACAGGAATCAATTCCCAAAATATGGTGTGATAATTTAAGTGCAAGAGCACTAGCTTCCAATCCAGTATATCATGCAGGAACAAAACACATTGAGTTGGATGTTCACTTTGTAAGAGATAAAGTGCTAAATAAAGAATTGGAGATGTAGTATGTTCCATCTTCTGAACAGACATCAGACTTATTGACAAAACCACTAGGACATTCCAGATTCGTGTTCCTTAGAGACAAGCTTTAAGGGTTGGAGATACACTCCACCTTGAGAGGGGGTGTTAGGATTGTACCAAACTCATAACAATACGTTCAATGCAACAATTTGTTTCCTGAATTCATGGAATGAGAATATAGTTAGTTAGACACCTATCATTTCTTTATAGGATGAGCTAGTACATTCTCATTAGTGTATCTAACAATTTCTTATCCATAATTTGTGTATATATATCACATTGATTGAAATAGAATAGTAAGATTTTTTTCAGTAAAATTAAGCTCCAATTTCTTCTTTAGACCCCATGACAAAATTTTTATTTTATTTTATTTTGAAAGATTGAATTCGTAAATAGTAAATTTTTGGAAGATATGTGGTTAAAAAATTATGAAACAAATTTGAATTTATGTGAAAAAAATATTTTATTGTGAGAATATATGATTAAAATGAGTTTAAAAAATTAAAAGAATAAATGTCAAACAAAGGCTTAATTTTAACATTTGGACTATTTTAGAAATTAGCATACCAAACACATTTGATTTGTCAGTCTGAAAAATTATTACTCAAAACAAAAAAATTAGAAAATGCTTTTGGTTTAAAATTTTGAAAGATTATTTTACGATATTTTATTTCATGAAATTTGATTATTCAGTAAAAGTAGAATAATTTAATGTTAATATATTATCAACTAATATATTTATTTTAAAATTAATGAATCTTACAATATTTTTTTCTCGTTACAAACGTAAAATAAAAATAAATAATAAATTGAGTTCAAAATATAGAAAATAAAAATAAAAATCAATGATGTGGATTGAGAATGATTTTAGGTGTGCTCATTTAACATTTTGTTAAAATATTTATGTAAATAATCAATAAGAGCTTGAACTATTTTATTTTTTAATAATTTTTTATAATTTTATTTTTCCAAAACTTTTATTTTCTATTTTTTAAAATTTCTTTTTAATTTTTCAAGTTTTTTATTTACTTTTATTTTTTAGAATTTAACAATTTTATGTTTTGAATTTATTTTGCTTGATTTTTTTTTTAAAAATTAAAATTTATTTGTTAGAATTTTACATTTTTTTCGTTTTAAAAGTTCTCAACTTTTAAAATTTTATTTTAAAAAAATTATTTAAATGTTGTTTTGTTGGAAAAAAATAAATAAATTGAAGGGCTGATTTTAACATAAATTTTGAGTGGGACTCGTTTATTTATTTTGGAAGATCAAGATTGATTTGTGTTCTTCTTCGAGATAACATCGAAATCATATATTTACTTATAAAAAATGATACTCGGGTGAATGAAAAATTAGAGCTCAAAGTGATGAATTGGAAGAGGTTTTGTATTGAGGGAAAACTAGTTTAAAATTATCCCACATAGAAAAATAGATAAATGTAATGACCACTTTAAACATGATTACACTTTAGAAGGGTTTAATCATGTGTAGCATAGATTCTCTCTCAATGTGCGCGACAGAAGGGTATAAATCACTGATCAAAATATGTTCGGACCTTGAACTTATGTACGGACGTGACTTGGGTACACGAATGTTGGATCGAATGAAAAAACAAAATTGCCCTTAAGAAGATCCACATTTTGTCTTTATTTTATTATTTTCCAAATAAAAAGCCTTTCAAATTTTTTTAATTCCAGAAATTCATATGATTATGTCTGAGTTAATAGAGAAATTAACAGCTAGATTAATGGTGATTAATGGCATAACTCCTACCCTGTTAATTTTAGATTACTTATTCTATTTTTTAATGTAATTAATAAAATTATTTAATTGTAATATTTTGGCTAGCAATCTTAAAACGGATTTATAGTAGACAAGTTGTTCATTTTGATTTTATTGAGAACTAATATTCGTTTGATTTTCAAAAATGACATCGTTTGATTTTCAAAAATGACAACCAAACTAGTCAATATATATATGACTTCTGAAAACTCGGCTGTGGGTTCTACTGTGACTCAAGAGCCAAGTTTTGTTGTGACTCAAGAGCCTTGTTCTGCTGTGACTAAATTGCCAAACTATGTTATGAGCTAGACTGTAGCTTTGTTCCGGTTAATCATGGAGAAAAATCAAAGAAATTCAGTGACTTGAATTTCAAAAAGTGACAACGAAAAATGTTATTTTACCTTATCACCCTAAATCTTGCGAGGTTATTGACTGAAATTGCTCCGAAAATCAAAGGGGGTGAGGAAGATGTTCAAGCTGTCAACACACTTGATGCGTGAAAAGATTCGAAATTCTATTATGATATCATGCATTAAACATTTTCCTGTGTGGACTTTCGCTTCGCCTACTTGGTGCAAGCCTTTTAAGCTCTTGTCCCCTTCTCTTATGGCTTTCGCTTCGCCTATAGTAGGCAAGGTTCACGAAATGTATTTCAACAAAATATGTATATATAATAATAGTGGTAATGCTTATAATACCTTTACGATCTTTAGAAAAGTATGTGTTACTCAGAAACTTAAAATAAGGGAAGTTTTTGTAATTTTTAAAAATATCGGTCTCTATAAAATTGTCATATACCATAGGAAAGGTATATATTAAGCCATGTTTTAGCTAAGGCTATTTATGTAATTTTACAGCTCTTCATTCATACAATAGGCGTGAATAATTGGCTTCATTTTTGTGTGTATATAGGTGTTGTGGTAACTTGAGATATATGAAATTCATTCAACTGATTCTCCAGCCACTTTTCCTTTTCCATATTTCACAAATCTCTGCAACTCTTTATGGTATTAGACCAATCAATTGAAGCTTCCGTGTAATGGTGGATCAATCAAGCGTTGCTGCAGATGTACAAAATCAGGATGATCATACAAATTCATCTGGCGATTCATCTTTTGGCGAAATGGCTGTAGAAGACACCAATTCTCTTCTCAGTCGATCGATTACTGATCAAGCTAATCCTTACTATCTTCACTATGGAGATAACATAGGTATGCAGATCATTTCTGTTGTTATCACTAAAGACTACTCGACGTGGAGTCGAGATGTGGTTATGGCGTTGAGTATTAAAACAAAGAAGGATTTATTAATGGAACAATAAACAAACCTAACAAGGAGGATTCTCTGTTCAGTGCTTGGAGAAGGTGCAATCACGTTGCTTCTTCCTGGATCATTAATTCTATTCCTAAAGAACTCTATCCTAGTGTGATGCACAAGGATTTTGCGAGAGAAATATGGATAGAACTTCGAGATAGGTACAGCCAAGGCAATGGCACACACATTTAAGAGTTGACGAATCAGATCTCTTCGATTTCACAGGAGAACGATTCAGTCAGTTCTTACTTTAACAGGTTCAAAGGACTTTGGGAAAAGTTGGATAATTATAGACCTGATGTTAACAACAATTGTCACAAACATGAGGATCAAGTTATGCAGTTTTTTATGGGGCTTGATGATCAATTCTCTCCTGTTAGAAGTCAGGTGTTATTGATGGATCCACTGCCTTCATTAAATAAAGTGTTTGCTCTTATATTGCAAGACGAAAAATAGAAAGATTAGCAGCAACACTTCTAGGCAGTATAGCTTTTGCCGGTAAAATGATGAATGGATCTATTGCCAATCACAGACAAAACTCATTTAATCAATCTCAAAGGAAAGACACACCTATGTGCAGTTATTGCGGTATGCTTGGACACATCAAAGCAAAGTGTTACAAGCTTGTTGGTTATCCTCCAGGCCACAAGTTTGCTAGAGGAAAAACACCTATTGCTAGTGCGGTTGCTCAAGCTCCAGTTGAGAGAAAATCCGAGGCTGCTAACTTTCAGCCAAATGTGACTTTTACTCCAAATCAATGCCAACAGCTTCTGGCTATGCTTGTTCTTCGATTGCAGGCACAATTAGCTACTGGCAGTTCAACAATACAGGATGTACCACATGCTTCATTAGCAAGTCCTGAACCATCTGCTTTTTTAGGTAATAATATTTGTTGTCATGGTGGGACAAATGGAGTTAGTGGATCATAGACACTTGGGCATCTGAACATATGGTTTGCTCCATCAAATACTAAACTAATATTACAGCTAAAACATGGCTTAACAGTATGCGTTATTTTAAAATTTGTGTAATATATATATTTTTTCATTTTTTTCACAAATTTCAGTTGAACTCCACCTCCCTCCACCACTGTTTGCTGGCAAATTATAATTTAATTTAAGAACACAAATAAGTAATAATCAACCCAATCTATTGTAATTTCTCTAGAAATGAACACAAACATACTTGACAAATATATAGATTAAAGACGGAGAAAACAAGAAACGTGAATTATTCACGCATGTTAGTCTACTCGAAGTAATAAAATTATTATTTTCATGTTCACATAATGGTCAGTCCACTGTGCCTTTTCTAGTATACATTTAGCCAAGTGTTGGAATTTTGTTTGTTCTCAATAGATATTTTGGAGGAAATTGAAGCCTTACCTCTCATTATTTTAAATGGTTTGTGTAATTGTGTTCTTTTTAATACTTGTAAATCAACATGTTCATTTTCTCGAGTTGGCGGTTAATATAACTCAATTCCGAATTTAAGTGATTTGAATCGAGATTCAATCAGGTGGATTACGATCAATCCAATTTAATCGTTATAGATAATAAAAAATGTTATAAATAATGAAGGTTAAAGACGTTTATGTAAGATTTCTAAATTAAAAATCAAATGATTTTTTGGTGGCATTTTATCCTTTAATGCCATCTTCTAGAAGTTGCAGGTATTAAAAATACTATCATGCCCAACTCAGATGAAAAATTTAAAGCAAGTGAGAGCCAACTTTTTATTTTTCTTTTTTATTATTTCTCCTTTAACAAAAAGTAAAATTGAAAAGGAAAATGTAGAAAAGGCAACCGAGCTCGTCTAGCTGACCAAGTTAGGCAAGCAAAAAATATTAACATGTCAAACCTCTTGTGTCAATAAAATTTAAAGATCTACTTTTTTTTAAAATCAATATTAGAATATCAATAAGTAGTTTTTCTAAGAAGATCATATCACCAATTACTCATGTCAATGGTAGAAGTGGAAATTCTATTAAAAAATTTGGAATTCTTTAGGGAACATGATCCTATGCAACTTGATTGATAAGAACTAGAAATAGTGGCTATTTGATTGGGACACAACTAATTTGAGCTTTTCTCATTTTAACCTCAAATTTTTAATTCTAAATTTCATAAGAGAACGTCTATAATACCAACTTTTCATTTTGTAATTTTAATAGCTATTTTGTCGTGAAATGTAAATTTGGCATGATACTTGGATCGATAGTGGTTGGGAGGACACATATTTGTGAGGTATGAATAAGATCAAGAAGAAAACTTGAGATATACTCAATTTGAATAATGATACTTGACTATGAATGAATTGAGAAGTCGAGAAATAATTTGACATTTGATACTAAGTATGTTCCTTCTCTATAATTTCTTTGCGGATGAATCTTTGTCCTAGCATTGTTGTTTATGGTGAATCTTAATGTGTCATGTCATCGGTACTTATTATAAGCAAAATACGCGTTCAAGAGATCATCTATCTTCACAGACAGTACATGCAACAATATGTGAATATCATAATCGTACATGATGAGAACCATCTCTCCACTCTAATAAATAATCTTATACGGTGCACAATCTAAACATGGATTGGACCAAGACAAAGAAGTGGAAGATTGAACGTGAAGATTGTGAGCTCTTATTATTCAATATCATTGGAAAGTAAAAGATAGTTATTATATTTGACCTGTCGAAATCCACTGTTTTCGAACCTTTGACCTGGTCCGCTTACAAGACCAAGAAGCAGTTGACCAAGTCAACATCCGTGTAAACAATCAAATTTTGGGTTAAATCAATGGCCTGGTTGATCAGTTCCATCGCGTTTTATTCCATTAAAATATTACTTTCTAATGAGCAAGACCTCCGAGGGCCAAATCCTTAATCTCCTCTTTGAAGAGGTAGTAAGAAAGCCACCGGAGCGGATGAACTTTGTTGTCATTTATATATTTATTATTATACTATATAATCTACTATGAATTTAAATTATTTTTAATAAAATTACAGTCAAGTGCATATTGTGCATAAAATGCAGGATCAAGTAAAGACCTCGTTAATAGCTTTTTTGGTATAAGCAATTAATTTGGATTATCTATGTATGGATAATTATTTTTAACCAAAATGAACCGTATACTTCAATATACATAAATTTTGGATGCTAATAGATAAAATGATTGTGTATAACAAAAATGAGGAAAATATATATTTTATCGAATATGTTGTGAAAAGAGAGAAAATGAGAAGAGAAAATAAAAATCGATAGACTTGTGCATATTATAATGAGAACCAAAACATTATATTTATAGGGAGTGATTAGGGATACAATGATAATAATTTTTAGAGTTGCAGGGATACAAACGTCGTTTACTAATAAACTTACAATTTACAACACTCTCCCTTAAAGTCAACGTTACATGTTAAAACCTTGTTTGAGTCGATGCATTTTTATCTTGTGAGCCAATTTTTTGAATGTAGATGTTGGGAGTGTTTTTGTAAATAAATCGGTCACATTGTCACTCGAGCGAATTTGTTGAATATCGATGTCGTCATTTTTTTAAACTCATGTGTATGAAAAAATTTAGGAGAAATATGCTTCGTTTTGTCACTTTTGATATAAACTCCTTTGAGTTGTGCAATAGAAGCAACATTGCCTTCACACAAAATTGTTGGACTATTTTTTATTGAAGTTAATCCACATGACATTTGGATATGATGTGTCATGTTGCTCAATCATACACATTCTCGGCTCGCTTCATGGATTGTAATAATTTCAGAATGATTTGAGGATATTTTTGTCAAGGGTTGGTTCACAGAATTCCATGATAGAGCTATTCTTTCACGTGTAAACATGTATCCTGTTTGTGATTTAACTTTATGTGAGTCAGAGATATAACCTGCATTTGCATATTCCACTAAAGCAAATCTCGACTTTTGAGAATAAAATAATCTCAAATTATTAGTACCCATTAGGTAATAAAAAATATGTTTAATACAATTCCAATGTCTTTATGTTGGTGTAAAGATATATCTTGCAAGGAGATTTATAGAAAAATCTATGTCGGGTCGAGTACAGTTCGTAAAATAAGTTAATGCTCCAATTGCACTAAGATATGGTACTTCAGAATCAAAAATTTTTCCTCTATCTTCAAGTGGATGAAAATGATTTTTTTCACATCAAGTGATCGAACAACCATAGATGATGCCAATGGATGTGCATTATCCATATACATTTTAAAATTTTTTCTGTATATCTAGATTGATGAACAAATAATCTTCTGGGAAATGTTTATCTGCAACCCGAGATAAATTTTATTTTTCCTAAATCTGTGATCTCAAATTTATTTTTCAAATAATTTGTAATTTTGTTAAGCTCTTTAGAAATTCCAATTAAATTTAAATCATCCACATAAACTGCAACAATTGTAATTCCAATATTCTTTTTTATGAAAACACATAGGCAGAGATTATATATATTTTATAGTATTCTTTCAACAAATATTTGCTAAAGCAATTAAATCACATGCACTCGAATTGTTTCAAATTATATAATGATCTTTGTAATTTAATTGAGAACATGATTTTTGGAATGTATAATTTGTTTTTCACACTTTAAGTCCTTCAAGAACTTTCACATATATGTCACTATCAAATGAATCATACACATAAGCAATCATTACATTCATTAGGTGCATATCGAGCATTTATGATACAATCAAATTAATTAAAAATCTAAAAGTGATGGTATCAATTACGGGAGAATGTGTTTTCTCATAATCAATTCCTGGTCTTTGTGAGAAATCTTGAGCTACGAGTCAGGTTTTGCATCTTGTAATTACATTATTATCATTTATCTTTCGTACAAAAACCAATTTGTATACAACAGGAATTACATTTTCAAATATTCGAACTATAGGTCCAAACACTTTCTGTTTATCTAAGGAATTCAATTCCTATATGGCTTCTTTCCACTTTAGCCAATCATTTCTATGTTGACAGTTTTTAACAGACTGTGGTTTAGAATTCTCATTTTGCATAATATCAAGAGCTACGTTAAATGTAAAAATATTATCTATAACAATATTATTTCGATTTCATAATTTATGAGATAACATATAAGTTATTAAAATCTCATTATTTTCGGACACTTATGACTTTTCAGGAACCACATTTTCAATATTTGATTGATCAATCTTTTTTAATATTACTTCTTCTGAAACTTTTGGTTAGTTCTTCTTTTCTACTTTTCTTTTCTGAGGTACATAGTCTTTTGAACCAATTGATCGATCACACTTTTTGTCGTATTTGAGATTCATTTGTTACAGCAAATTATCCTGCAAGGACATCAATTTTTGCCCAATATTTTATGTTGGTATATATGACTTTGTCACTTTTCTTGTGTCAACAAATGCATCTGGTAATTGATTTGTAACTTTTTGCAAATAAAATTTTTTTTCAACCTCTTGCTCACATTGATTGCTTCGGGGATCAAAGTGAGATAGAATTGCTTCACTCCAAGAAATTTTATCTTGTTTATCAGGATATGATTTTTTCCATCCCAAAGTTGGAAAAATCATTTCATCAAAATAATAATCTGTAAAACTTGCAGTAAATAAATCACCCGTTAAATGTTAAGATACCTAATAATAGATGGTGAATCAAAATTCATATAAATCCTAAATTTTCGTTGGGGACCCATTTTAGTATGTTATGGGGGGGGGTGGTTGGTGAAATGTGAACTTGAACAACACAACCAAAAATTCGTAGTTGAGAAATATTAGATTAATGACTAAATGTCAATTGTATATGTGAATATTTATAATATATAGTTGGTTTGATACGAACTAATGACACAGTATGTAATATGGCATGACCCTAAACAGAAGTTGGGAGTTTTGTTTCTATAAGTAATGGTCTAACAATTATTAAATGTAGACGTTTAATAGATGACTTCAACTATTTTGTGTATGGACATGCACAACCGAATATTCAATAAACAATGCTAATGACATACAATAATTATCGAATGCTTGTGATCTAAATTCACCAGCATTTTTAAGACGATTAGTCTTGATTGAGTAATCAGGAAATTGCACTCGTAATTTTATTATTTAAGTAAGTAGTCTAGTAAAAGCTTTATTCCTAGTGGAAAGTAGGCAAACATGTGACCATCTAGTAAAAAAACAATTAATATTATAAAATAATAAAATGATCCACATTGTGTATGTATTGGCCCACATATATCTCCATGAGTTCTTTTTAAGAAAATTGGAGATTCAATATTAACCTTTATAACTAAAGGTCTAATGACTAACTTGTCTTGCGAACAAGTTACATATAGATAATCATTAGGTAAAATAATCTTCTGATTCTTTAAAGAATCATGTGAAATGTTTATTATTCGACGTAACATTATAACTTTTGGATGTTTAAGTCGATCATACAAACATATATAATTTTGTATTATTTGGTAAAATCATAAAAACTCTTGTGGAACCTTCAACGATATTTGGTGCTCCTAATATCGTATTAACATTATTTTATACTAGTGTTGATTTTTTAGAAGTACTTTCATCTTGAAGAATTGTGTGCATATTTACAATATCTGCTAAACAAATATCTTCATAGTCCATCTTAAATCTTATTAGTATTTGAAAATTTATGATTTTTCAGAAGCACTAGTATGATATTTTTTGAGAATATTAAAATATCGAATTATATGCTCTTCTGAAGCGATAAATTAATATTCTTCTAAAATAAAACTTATTTTCCTTTATAAAATTATGATAGGTATTGAATTGTTTAGTCCGTGTTCTTCAGGAACACAACGAGATATAATTCTTCGAGACATATGCTATTTCGAGAGCATGTTATATTTTATTATTGCTTTTTCAAGAACAATTAGCCAACACTTTTCTAGAATATTGAAAATTATAATTCATACTCTTAAGGAGCAATCTCATATTATTATAATAATACAAGGATTTACTCTTCAAGAGTAAAAATATAATTTGCATTAAATCGTATTTAATTATGTTTTTCGAGAGCAAGTCAAATCTAACTAGATTATTTGTCCATAATATTGTGCTACTTCAGAAGCACCAATAAACTATTATTTAGAAATATCGACTCTTCAGGAGCATGTTTTTTAGTAAAATAATACTATTTGTAGAGTTGGTACTTTTTCGTTAGCAACAACGAGATATATTATCAATTTAAGTTTATAATAGAATATCTAAAAATATTTAATTCAGTTTAAAAAAATGAATGGCAAATAAATCATTATGCAGTGAATATAATAATGTAATTATTAGTAAAAAAATACAAGAGTAAAAAATTAGCTATGCATATAATAGATATTAAAAAATTTCATAACTAATTAAGGTAATCATTAGTGCATATGACATGTAGTGAATAAATAATTAGTAAAGAATAAATCATTTCCATACATATATATTATAAATCATCACCATACATTCCTTATTAAATGAAACAATAACTAAACTGTAACTAATATTTTGACATAAATTCTTATATTATATGTAATAATAACTAAACTGTAAAGGAGTGAATTAATATGAATTGAAGGCATGGACGTAAATTAAATTCCTTCATGAATTAAAGGCATGAATTGATTAAATAAAAGTACAAATTAATATTCTACAAATAAAAGACAGAGAAGAATAAGAAACATTCTTGTTTTGATGTATATTTATGTAAAAAAAAAAAAATCACATATCACCAAATTAATTTTGGTGCATGTGATAGATGATTATGTTGTAAAAAAGTTATTATAATTACTAGACTTTGAAGATTTAAGGTCCTGATAACATGTTGTGAAAAGAGAGAAAAAAAAGAAGAAAGAATAAAAGTTAAGTGTGTATTATAATAAAAATTAAAGACTTGTATTTATATGGAAGGATTATGATACAATGATAATAATTCCTTGTGCTACAGATATACTTGTAATTCATTAATAAACTTACCATTTACAACAGAAATCTATTTTATAAAAAAATATAAAATGAATTTGTAAACATTCTACTAACAAATAAGTTTACAATTATTAGAATAAAAAAAATTATTGACAAATAACTTAGAGACTTTTATTGTTGTCTAAAGAGAAAATGTGTTCTTTAATTTTTTAAAATAATTTTCTAAGCATTAATGACCCATTGGTCTGAACAATGATTCACCGATGATCTGATGATTTGATACTTTATCTGATATATATGAATGAATCGAATTTAATAACTATGAATAAAGGTACGGCTTTATATATAAATAAATGCTTCAAAAATGTACAAATATTATGTCCCTAGATGCATCTACACTTCAATGCTTCAAAAATGTACAAATATTATGTCTCTAGATGCATCTACGTTTCATGAGCTCATGGGTTAGCTTTTATAAAAGATGATCCAAATGTTTATGCCTTGTTTGGCAGTTTGTATTGTAATATATCATAAAGCTCATCTTAATTTCTATACCATTAAAGGCAAAGTGTAATAATTATTTTGTTAATGCCACAAAATTCCTCACTTGTATATCTTTACTTCTATTAGTAATAAACACGTGCGTTGCATTTCTTATGTACGGAATGAAAAATATGAGTAATATTTTTAAAGACAGATAATTGATAATGTTAAAGAAAAAATTAAAATTGTTAGAAAATATATATATATTTATGAATAAATTTTTTATGAAATTACGTACATAATGTGAAAATATTAAATAAACTGAAATGTAATATTTTGTTTACTTATTTGTTTATACTAGACATTGGTTGGACACTATTTCCAACCATTATAACGACATCGACCAATTTTGTGGTACAAATGAACACGACATAATCGAATTAAGAGATGTACATTTGCCTTAGTTTAAAATGTTTACTTATATGTAAACTAAAGGTACAAAAATGATTTTCAAAATAAAAAAAAATATTTATTTTGTCTGTAACATAAACTTTGTTACCTTAAAAAGTTAAAAAAAAAAAAAAGTATTTTTATCTAAATACATTTAGAAAAAAAAAAATTACCTACTGTTGATGCTAGTCATATTAATCAATAGCAATTATTTTAAATTAAAAACCAAATATTAAACTATAGATAGATATGACAAGAATGGGAGTCAAATAATTATTACACTTTGCCTTTAATGGTATAGAAATTAAGATGAGCTTTATGATATATTACAATAAAAACTGCCAAAGAAGGCATAAACATTTGGATCATCTTTTATAAAAGCTAACCCATGAGCTCATGAAGTGTAGATGCATCTAGAGACATAATATTTGCACATTTTTGAAGCATTGAAGTGTAGATGCATCTAGAGACATAATATTTGTACATTTTTGAAGCATTTATTTATATATAAAGCCGTACCTTTATTCATAGTTATTAAATTCGATTCATGCATATATCGGATAAAGTATCATATATCGGATAAACTATAAGATCATCTGATCACCGGTGAATCACTGTTCAGACCAATGAATGCTTAGAAAATTATTTTAAAAAATTAAAGAGCACCTTTTCTCTTTAGAAAATAAAAGTCTCTAAGTTATTTGTCAATAATTTTTTTATTCTAATAATTGTAAACTTATTTGTTACTAGAATGTTTACAAATTCATTTTATAATTTTTTATAAAATAGACTTATGTTGTAAATGGTATGTTTATTAATGAATTACAAGTATATCTGCAGCGCAAGAAAGCACATATTTCACTCCCATTCTTGACTTTCTTCTCCTAAAAATGGTTTTGGTAGTTACCAGCAAAAAAAATTTACCAACCTTAAACAATGATACACAACTAAATTAACTACTATGTAAATATTTCCCAATATTATGTGTTGAGCAGAAAAAAAAAAATCAAGGGGACTTGCCGTCAATAGATAGATATCACATCTCTGTTTGTTGTATATATACGGTGCAATACTATTCATTTGCACCATTTTGTCCTTCATTTTAGTATAGAACAATTTTTTTTCTTCCATTTGTGTGCCCCTTTTTGTTATACAACAATTTTTTTTTTCATGTAATCAATAATAATAATAAAGGAATGAATTAAAATAAATGTACTCAATAAATTTAAAAAGGTAACAAACACGATTTTTAAAAATTTTATTAATGAATTTAAATTTTTTGTTAATTAAACGTAATTATTTGTTTAGTAATTTATATAGTAATAAAATAAATAATTAATAATTTTTGAGATAAATAAATTGTTAAGAACTTAAAAATTGAAGAAAATGATGAAACATTATTCATTTAGTGCAACTTTTGACATTTTGGGTTAGATATGACTTTTAGTTTGGTGCAAAACTAATCCCAAATCTTGGTGTAATGGTTGAAGATGACCTTAAATTGCAATGATCAAGTCGTCCTTGTTGAAACAAAGTATATGGAGGATAGGGTGTGGAAGAGACAAATAGATTATATTTGGCCAGAGTTTAAGAGAAAGCGCACATTTACCTCCACCTAACTATTTAAAGGGAGAGAACCCGATAGACGGAGGTCAAGTTGCAACCCTACTTCCATGCATCATGTTTTCATTGGCCATGGAAGCCTAGTTTGTCATGATAAATTCTATTTGATGCGTTTGTTTTATTATTGTGTAGATTGATTTTCTAGGATTTTCCTTGAACTTCAAGGATCTTGTGTTGATTGCAGTCGCTGGCATGTGCGATGCTAATAGCATTTTTGTAATGACGAGTTTAATAGTATTTTGATTGTTATTTTTATGTCATTTTAATAATATAATCTAGATGTAGAAATAGAAATAGATTTCTAATATTGATTATGGTAAGAAGAATTTTGTATGTATTGAGTTTGGTAGATAGTTAAAAAGTTGTAAATAAAGAGCATAAATGAGATGGGAATTCTGCGAGGTTAATTTTACTGCTATATATGGTTTCATAACAAAAAATCATTGCTGAAGATAAATCTTCTAACGTAGTCCATAATCTCTTCAAGATATATGTAACATTAGTAATTTTCTTATTTTTAGTACAAAGCATAATCAATTACAAGAGAAGTTGGACATTACAAAAGTGAACAAAAGTTGGACATTTCAAACATATGAACCCTTTTTTGTGTAATTACATAGGCTTTATGTTCATGACAAAAAATATCAAAAAGTGACTTGTATCATCATGTTCATTTTCAAAATAGGAAATGTCCTTGACTAACAATTTCTATTTTTGACTCTTGGTTCCATCATTGTTCTTTTCAATTTTTTTCTTGCTTGGAGTGATTGTATCTAGTAACTGAAGAGTGATCTTTTTATTGTTGGTGCTCGAAGAGTCTTTTCAGCAAAAAAGTAGGAAGACGTCATTCAGTACAAACATAACATCGTATTTGTACTCAGCTGAATTTGAATCTCTCTCTACAATCTTTACATTGAAAACTTTATCGTCTTCTATTGTTGTACATATGAGGTCAATAATGCTTGTTTGAGCATTATGTTCAAGGAAAGTATTAGTATTTTTAAAATTGTATATACTTAAAGAATATAATTTTATTCATTTGATATATATGCATACGGACACTGTGTGCTCCATTAAAGTTTGTGCATTGCATAGCAACAATTTCTCGATTGGCTCTCCCATGGCAGTTGCATTGATGTATCCAGTCGAATCTTGTAACTCTAAGTACACCATGGCTCTAAAGCAATATGAATTTGTTAAGTAAAGAAAGCGAGGAATGTAGTTAAATGGTATAACTAAAAGTCTATGTGATGTATAATAATTTGTGAAAGATATAATGTAACTGGTGGTTATTTTTTTTAATCTAGAAGGGAAAAAAAAAAACAATAATTACCTAAGAAGCACTGTTGCGTGATGACATTTGCAGTATTGACATTGGTAAACATAAATTAGCATATGACACTTTATTACAATTGCTACTTGTATACCTGTTCCGCACGGGTTGTCACTAACAATTAAAAAAAGTTCAGACGATTGTGTAAGGAACAGACCTCTTGAGACAACGTCCCAAAAAAGGGTGTTTTATTTGGTGAAGATTTACAAATCGAAAATAAACAGAATACCTCTAAGTGGCGTAAACACACGAGTACTAAAAGAAGCTTTTAAAGTTAAACTAAGAAATGAAATTACATATTCTCAGTTGAAAGTGTTTGATTCAGGGGCTTTCTTATATGTTTTCTCTTCCTTTTTATACTCATTTAATAGTTTAATTGGGAAGAATTGATTGGAAACTGTTTGGTGCTCTATAATTATTCACTTTCTTTATGATGGCTGATTTGTCGTGAAACTGTCATCTCTAACTATTGTCATTACTCTTGTCGTTCAATCGCCCACAACTGGAATCCTTGGATCGTAGGGTGTGATTGGATTGCTCAATAACTACTTTAATTAACTGCTGTTTTGAATAACCATGATATCTCATGTTTGCTAAGATCCTGGACGACTTGAAGGGTTAGACGAGAACAGGCTCATTCATTCTGGGCGACCATAAAGCACTCCATTCGCTCAGATTCTGGGCGTCTTGCAATCTTGGGCGATTACGTTACTTTGTTCTTGGGTCTCCATTACATTCATCAATGGTCATATTTGGGCCTTTGTCCTGGACTTCCCCAATTGGGCTTCATTCCTTGGATTATTTAGTTTGGGTTACACTTTTGTATATCAATAATTACCTCCCAATATGGCAAAATTAATATCAATTATTAATCTTTGCCATATTCTTCCTTTATATTTTCCGACAATATTTGAAATTCCTAAGGATTTCAATCATTATTTCCTTCTATAACCTGGAAATGTGCAACGTTACAAACCCCTATAAACCCAAAAGACACGCCACTTCATCGCACAATTACTTTCACGTCTGTACATCGTGCGTTCTATAAATATCACTGTTCTTGTCTTATTTCTTCACTACGCTTCTCAAGAACCTTTCACAAAATCTATATTTCGCATCAAATGGCAACTTCAACAACTTCTTCCGATGATTCCTTCAGTTTCGAGGACTTCAAAAACCTTCTTACTCAGCCGTTCATAAACTCAAACTCTCTTTCACAAGCTAATCCTGATCTTCAAGAGTTTTATCTGGGTCCGTCATTCAATGATGCTGAATCGGTCTGACGGGCGGCGGTGGGTCAACTATTCCCTTGCACCGAAGACCTTCATTTTCTGAATTTTTTGCCGTTAAAGCCAATCCGCGATAGAGGTATTCACACTTGGTCAAAAACTGATCATAGTTTTTGTAGATGGCATACACGTATGATGAATCATGGTCCCACCAAAGCAATTTTTGATCGTACTAAGATTTTGGACATATTAAAAATTATCCTTTATCCCCCAATTTATGACCTAGTGCTTTTTCCAATCGCGCTGAGTTTTTGGTCATTTGAGTACAATACTTTTGTTTTTCCTCTTGGCCAAATGTCTATTACTCTAAGGGATGTTGAAGCCTTAGTTAATCTCCCGCCCTCGGGCGATACCATCTTTCCTGGTATTTTGCTTTCCAGTGCTGTCCCAAAATTTGAAAAGAAACTCACTGAATCTTACTCAAGCATGCAAGACCTTTATACTGCTTCCGCTTCTGAGCCTACTCATGCTGAACGTGTAGCATTCCTTTAAGTCTGGCTTTATAAATATGTTCTTTGTGTCCCTATCTTGAAACCCTCTATGAGTTATCTACCTTTATCACATGAGTTGGCGCGTGATAGGTCTTTGAATTTATGTTCATTCTTTTTAGTCGCATTGTATATGGGCATGGCTTCTCTCCAATTCCAATTAAAGAATGTGCGTCTCTCACTGGCAGTGGACCTTTTTGGCTTGTTCAATTGTGGTTGAGAGCCTATTTTCCACAACTCGGGGCCCCACCATCTCCCCCTTGAACAGTTAGCTGCTATGGGCTATTCATTCATCGATTGAGCCCTGTAAATATGTCCAGTAGGGATGTTTTTACATTTTTTTATAATTTGAATTCGACATCTTCCTTTTTCTCTTCACCAAATCCCTAATTACGTGTGGCCTCCTTCTACTCTAACTGAAGTGAGCACTTTCTTGCCCATTTGGGTTCAATTTTTGGTTGGGAAAGAATTATTCCATGACATTGTTACAGAAACTAATACCAATGCAGGGGTTGAGATATATGCTCCCCAATTTTTTGCTCGCCAACTTGGTTTTAGCCAAATGTGGCATGTGCCTCTCTGTTATTCTAGGAACTTAGCAGAGCATTTTTATACCATCAATAAAGTTGAGGCACAAACCATTGATGCCTGCAATAATCTTCTGGCCAAAGGTTTCTCCTTGGCTCCTTTTAATCCTACTGCCATCACGAACCCCTTTTTTACCAATTCTGGCCATCAGTAAAATGCAGATTGTTTATTACTGATGCTAATCGTGCCTTCCATTTACTGGATCGGTCAAACACTTCTTCTACTTCTCCTATTCTTGCCGCCCATGTATCCATTAGGAATCCTTCATCGCCTGCTCGAACTAAACGCCCTATTCTTCCACCTGCTTCTCCATCTACTAAGGCTGTTATAGTCAAAGGTACCCCCAACCACAAACGGCCAGCTTCAGCTTCTCCAATTTTGCAGGATGATGATGATGATGATGATGATGATGATGACGTTCCTCTTATCCTCAAAAGAAAGGTAAAGAAGTTTATTTATTCATGTAACAACATCCTTCATGTATATTAACTTTACCTGAATTTTTCAGAAGAATTCAGCCTCCCTCTCGAAGGCTTTGGTCTTAGCAACTCCTGCTTCATTGCCTCATACTGAAGCTGCTGTGTCCAAATCAACTGATGAAGGGACTATGCTTAAAGAGAAATCTTTAGTCCAATAGTCCTCATCACAGTCAGTTAAGGAGCTGTCATCTTCCCAGGGCGTTAACCCCCCGAGTGCTGAACCAGAAGGTAATACACAGTTTTAATGTTTTGACCTTCGCTTGTGCTATTGGTTTTCGATTCATTGCTTCCTGAATTCTACAGAGCTTCCCATGGTCCTACCCGTTGCGGCAGAGTCTACTCGCCCAGATAAGGAGATGTCTACATAGGTGGTGGAGCCAACGGTAAGGTGCTTGATCTTCCCAAGGTTGCTGATGAGGTAGCATTTTGCTTCACTTTCATTTTCACTTTGTTTATTATAGTGAAAATGCTGAATGTTGATATCTTTTTTTGCAAGGTGCTGATAACATTGTGCATTCCATCCAGGACTTATTCACTTCTTGGAAAGAAATATCCCGCCCTCCTTCAGCCAGTCATCATTCTGCTTCATCTTCTGCTATCTCGAAAGAGAATATGAAGATTCTCAAACAATTGGTGCTTGAGTATGTCTCTTTCATGGATATGGATATTGGTAAGGTTAGTGCTGCCAAACAAAATGATAAGTTTGAGCTCTTGAGTACGAATTTGGCGTAGGCACTTACACTTCCGTCGCTCAATGTTTCTCTTGATTTTAAGGCGATGTTGAAGGCTATCCATTCTGAGATTCTCTCATTGCTAGCCAAAAACATCGAATTGAAAGATAAAAGTACTTAGTACCTTCCGATGCCACTGAAAGAGAATCTTTACTTCAAGAAATTGATAAAGCCAAGACTGAACTGAACGAAATCTCCTCCGAAGTTATGGTTGAAGATTCTCTGATGATGAGTTTGGCAACAAAAATGAAGGAACTTCAAGCAAAAACGGATGACTGGAGGGCTAGGATAGCTGCCAAAAAATGCAATGCTTCCCAAGGAATAGAGTGAACTAAGTCTTTGGTTGAACGTTACAAGAAGCTGAAAGTTGATGACGACGTTGTAGCTGAAGTTTCTACCAACTCTTCTGGACAGGTCGAGGATTGGGTAAGGCTTAGGGAACAAATGCGTTCAGCTTGGGGTGAATTGTAATTAAGACATCTAATGCCTTTACTTTTCTCTTGTAATTTCACACTAACTGCTATTGCTAATTTCGAATGTAACAGCAACCATCGTCATTAATGAACAACTGTTTTACTGATTTGTGCAATTAATTGACGTTTTCCTTAATCATCAACCCCCAAGCATTTAATTGCCTTATGCCGAATTTCATGTACATTCCTTCTTTGATATTCCAACCTCCTTTTCCAAGACTTTGGGCCATTAAATGCATGTATATGGCTGTTCACATGCTGTCTTTTCACCTTCACACTTCTATAAATGCATATGTGCTCCACCAAAAACTAACTTCCTGCCATCGTTTGACATTTCATACAATTGATTAACTGTTTTCCTCTTCGATAGAAATGGATAATTTGATCTACCCATTACTATCTGTCTTGATGTCACTTTTGGCATGGGAGATATAGAAAATATTTTTTGGCCAATGAAGGTCTTCTCAGCGTAAGACCCATATTCTCCATAAGGAGTTCAATGATGGAAGGTGATTTTTTGAGGATGCCTTTCAGGCCACTTAGCTTATTGAGAGTGCTACTCAGCCTCTCTGCCTGCCCTTGTAGCAGTGCGATCAGCATGGAAATCAAGGCCAGTTCACCCTTTTACTTAGCGATCGATCGAAGAAATAGTCTGCTCTCAATTATAGCTTATAGATCGTCTTGTACTTTATATCTCACAATTTGTAATGAGTATTTAATAATAAAGGAATTTATTTGAACGTACTTCGTCCTTGTATTATTTATTTACAATTACTCAGCACAATTATTTTGATTATGCTTTTATTTGTTCACTTTTCCATAAGGAAGGAACATATTTTTTTGAGTATTTGCTATTAATGAATCTCATGTGTTTAGTACCATCTACATCTTCTAAATGATAGGCTCCATTAGGCAATACACTGTTCACTTTATATGGCCCTTCCCAATTGGGCGACCACTTGCCATATTTTGGATCTTTGCTATCCAAAGGGAGTATTGTTTTCCAAACCAATTCGCCTAGGCTAAAAGACTTGAATATAACTTTTTTATTATAAAACTTAGTCATCTTTTGTTTTTGAACTTGCAGTCTATTTAGGATGTCCAATTTTAATTCGTCCAACTCCAATAAGTTTTGAATTAGTGACTCAGCATACTCGCCATTACTTAACTTATGTTGCAAACACACTCTAATTGATTGCACATTGATTTCCCTAGGCAACATAGGTTCCTGTTCATAAATAAGTTGGAAATGAGTAACTTTGGTACTTGACCGAGGCGATACCCTATAGGCCCATAAAACCTTGTTTAAATATTCGTGCCAATTTCTGACATTTTCATCTATCATTTTTCTTATGATATTTTTTAGAATTTTGTTAGAAGATTCTGTTTGCCCTTTAGATTGACCGTAATACGGCGTGGAGTTTACTGACTTAACTCTAAACTCGCTCAAGAATTCCTTCACTTGATCTCCATTTAGGGAAGTTCCATGATCAACCATCAAAGTTTGTGGAATTCCAAATCTATAAATAATGTGATCACGGATAAAATCTATGACACTCTTCTGGGTAATCTCTTTTAAAGGTATTGCTTCTACCCACTTAGTGAAAAAATCTGTTGTAACTATTACAAATGTATGTTGTTTGGACGATGGGGGATAAATCTTCCCTATCAAATCTATAGCCCAACCTTTGAACGGCCAATGTTTGATAATGGGTGCCATTTCTCTCACTGGAGCTCTTTGTATCAGGCCATTCTTTTGGCATGCTAGACAACTCTTTGCATATTGAACACATGATTCTCCCATCTTGGGCCAGAAATATCCATTCCTAATAATCAACGATCTCATCCTTTGGCCGGCCTGATGAGCTCCACATATCCCTTCATGCACCTCGGCTATGATCGTTTTGGCTTCTTGCAAACTTACACATTTTAGTAGTATACCATCTGAGCGTTTCTTAAATAACTCTTCATCTATCAATGCATAATTTAACAAATGCAACTTTATTTTCCTAATACTTTCCTTATTAGGCTCTCTGAGGAGTCTTTTAATCTCCATCATCTAATCTGTTGCATCTTCATCTTGTATGCAATGAACTCCGATAATTTTCGCCCTCCTTTAGACTACAGGCAATATTACTTCATATTCAAAAGTAGATTCCCAATTTAAAGCCTTTGAATACTCTGAGGCCATTTGGGCCAACTCATTCGCTATATCATTATATATCCTTTTAACACATTGAAGCTTTACTTGGTCGAATTCTTCCAATAATTCTTGGACGATTTCATATTGACTTACAATAAAGTCACTTTGACATTTAAAATCACCAATCAATTGGTGAATTACCAATTGAGAATCACCCCTAATAATCACATTCTTTACTTCCATATCTATCATCAATTCTAAACCTACAATTAATGCTTTTTATTCGGCTTGATTATTGGTACACATCATATCCAAAGTGAACGCGAATTTGTAACAAATTTCTAAAGGATTTATCAATGCCACTCATACTCTTGCATCTTTGGAGGTTTTTGATCCATCGAAATATAAAGTCCAATGTTTCAATTTGAATGAATTGAGTTTTAATTCAATCTCTTCAGGCATGTCAAGGCATGGATGATCGGCCAAAAAGTTAGCCAAAACCTGATTTTTGATTGCCTTTTGGGGGTATGTATTGTATTTTAAATTCGGACAATGCTAAAATCCAAAAGCCCACCCTTTGGTGTAAAATAGGGCGAGAGAACATATACTTAACCAAATTCACTTTAGAGAATGTTTACAGGCCGTAAATAAGCCCTTA
>CAIGRB010053178.1:7291-26370 GCA_903798255.1 Fraxinus quadrangulata | reverse complement strand
TCTCTCTTTCTTGTTAAACGGTTTAAGATTTGGATGGGCTAATGAAGATTCTCAAAACATTTCACCATTTTTGAAATGCTTTTATGTTGTTAAATGTGAAATTTTATACTGAAGTATTATAGTTTTGTATTTTTCCCAATGGATAATTAGGCTTGATATGAGCATAATTTATTATTTGCAGTTACTTCAAGTATGGGCCCTCCCTATATCCGCTTATGATACTGTTCCTATTTTTTCACATTCTAACGTGATAAAGGACTATACTCGTACTCTTAAATGAGATGACCTTGTACCTAGATGACTGGATGAATCTTCCTTTAATTCAAGTTTCACGTTCTAGACCAATACATATAATGTCTCTATTGAGAGAAACAAAGAATAAGGTGTTGTAGGCCGATAATTTCAATCAAATTTTGAAACCTAAAAACAAAATGCGAAAAATTTAGTTATAAATAATATTAAACTTAGTTCTAATACTCTATTTACTATAAAGTTATCACTATTTATTTAATTTGTAGCTACCACGTTATGTTGGTTCCCTTATAATAACCACCTAATGTTCAAATTAACAGTGAAGTAAACAATTATAATAGAACTATAAAAAATATGCATGTGACTTTCTAGTTAAGTGTTACTTCTAACTCTTTTTATCCAAAGCTTAAATTGGCCAGGATTATTAAAAGGGTGGTCGATATCCTCGTTTCTAACTATCAATAGGGATGGCAAATTTCTCCACCCACCACCCCGGCCTGTCTCATATTGTCTCACCTAGAATGGTAAACATCCTCGAACATGGTCCCCTTCCCGATTCCTCATAATTGCCTGATTCTTTTTATTTGATTTTACTTTAATTATATTTTCTATATAAGACCCTCTGTTTGGTAGCCATTTTTCAACAAAAAAGAAGAAAAAAATGACCGTTGAAGAAGTAAAAAAAGACGGTTGTGTGAGGGAATGTCAAAAAAGTTGGTTGAATTTGATTTTTAACGGGCAAAAAATGTATTCATTGGTCTGAAAAATGGGTACCAAACAGAAGCTAAATCATATTTAGGAAAAAAAATAATTAATAAATAATAATGAATTAAACGGGATGATAGATATGATAGATTAATCCGTGCTTGACCACACTTAATAAAATATCTAGTGGGGGTGGGAACAGGATGGCCTACTTCGCCTCGCGTCATCTCTTAGTATCAAGATAATGCATCCAAAATTGCATTGCGTGCCTGTCATGTTGTTAATGGTAAGTCACGGATTCACCCAATAATTGAAGCCCAAGATCCTATTAATGTCTTTAGCCCGAAAAACTAATCTGTCTCAATTTGAACATGTTAAAAGATTGAAAAATATAGGGAAGATAGAGGATGTGTCCATGTTTGTGGTTGGCTTTCGAATAATACTAGATCTTCTAAACAAAAATTAAAATGTACAAAGCAAACACATAATTTAAAATACCGAAAATTTAATACAACGATATTAGGTGGCAATAGGTCGCTCGATTCATTGCCTAATATAATTATTATGCATTTAAATGCATTGGGCAATAAAGAAACGTACCCAATTTACAAATATAATCCACATGAGCGTAACTAAACAATATAACAAGGTAATTGTAGTATGAAAACTACAAATGAAAACAAAGGACATCCAAAACATAAAGAAGAATAATAATAATCCAAAGCAAGTGATTTTCACTATTTCCTTAAGACAACATTGGCCCGCAATGGTGCTCACGGTTCACAGCGCTCGTCTCCCAAGATTTAACGGATTCAACTTGTGATAGAAGTACTTCAAACCATAAGTTACGACGAACTTTCAACTGAGTTTCTTTCTACAAAGAAGAAAAAGGTTTTGAATGAATTTAAAAGTTATTTGCAAGAGTTTTTATACAATGGTCAATGCAAATATGGTATGGGATGTCTAAGGGACGTCCAAGGAGTCATATATATAGAAGATGAGGAGTTGTGAATGAAGTGTCGTGCCTCAAATTCAGCAACTTTTGCCAAAGGTTGCATCATTCACTGTCGCCATCGCCTCGCTAGAGCGATAAAAACAGTGACTTCGTCACTAATCTGTCGCTCGAGCGACAGTCCAGCGTCGATGAGCGACACACTTAGGAAAATATCCGATAGTTTCCTCTATTTTCTTTTTAAGTTTGGACCATAATTTCTCATTCATCCAAAATTGATTTTGAGATTTTAAATATACCATGACGATCTACTTGACGAGTAGAACAAGTAGTCTATCTATATTTGTAATTTGACTATCAGATCAAGTCCGAATATTTGGTCGAACTTGACACGAAAGTCACTTTTTCAAATTTTGTTTTTGTTATATTTAACCAAAATTTCAATTTTCTAAACTAATTTTCAAAAATCCCCCACATGAGTGAAAATTCGAATATGCTTATTGTATGAAAAAATATGATTCATTGTTTAAAGAGAGCAGAAAAATACTGCATCACGTAAGGTAGCTTTCGACTTTGAACATTCATTGATGAAATATTATCAGATTTACTTGACTAATGGGTGAATATGATGTCTTAAACCATTCAACTGTTAGTGTAAACCAAGAGAATAATACTTACACAGATGTTTTTTCTAATTCGTTCATATTTCTTATGACTTGGTTCATTTTGGCCTTGAACCGCCATTGGATTTTATAAGTATTTTGAGAATTGTAGCCTCAAAAAATTCTTATTGAAGCGGCCCAAATTCACACTTACGTAAGTGACATTCTATTAAGAGTCCTGCCATACTCCATTTGACTTAATCAAGATATATTAATCATTAAAAGAGTATCTTAACCTTTAATCATTCTGCAGAAAACACTTTAATATTATAGGAATAAGTTAGGAAATAATTTTCTAAGTGTTTCTTTGAATCCTCATAACTTAGTTGTCCATTTGAACCATGATCTTGGGATCACTAGTCAACAAGGTAGGATTACCATTATAAAAATCTTACGTAGTAGATTTTAATCTCATTTTTTTCAATAGGCAACATACTTGATCTCTAGGCAAACCTTTTGTAAGTGAATCCGTAATGTTCTCCTTTGATTTTATTACAAAGACCCTTACGTAGTAGGCTTTAATTCCATTCTTTCGATATGCAACGTATTTGATCTCTAGGCAAACCTTTCGTAAGTGGATCCGCAATGATCTCCTTTGATTTCACATAATCTATGGAGATGATGCCATTAGAGAATATTTGTTTAATGGTATTATGTCTGCGACGTATATGTCTAGACTTACCATTATACATGCTATTTCGAGCCCTTTGAATAGCTGATTGACTATCACAATATATACTTATTGCAAGTATTAGCTTGGCCCAATATGGAATATCTTCCAAAAAATTACGAAGTCACTATGCCTCTTCTCCGACTTTATCCAAAGTAATGAACTCTGATTTCATTGTTGATCGAGTTATATACGTTTGCTTTGTCGATTTCCATGATATAGCAGCTCCACCAATGGTAAATATATAGCCACTAGTAAACTTGAAATCCTTCATGTCAGATATCCAATTCGCAACACAATATGCTTCTAATACCGTAGGATATTTTGTGAAACGTAATCCATATGTTAAGGTATATTTTAAGTATCTAATAACCCTTGTTAAAGCATTTCAAAGATCATGGCTTGGATTACTTTTGAATCTACTAAGTTTATTCACAGAATATGCTATATCCTATCGAGTGTAGTTTATAATATACATTAGACTGCATATAACCTGTGAATACTTTAGTTGTGAAACATATTCACCCGTATTTTTGATTAAGTGTAAAATTAGGTCAATAAAGATTTTCACAAGACTTTCCTCAAGTATATTATACTACTTCAGTACACTCTCAATGTAATGAGATTGAAAATGTTCGATTTCTTTGGTGTTCTAGAGATATTAATCCCTAATATCACATTAACAACATCCATATCTTTCATATCATAATGTTTCGTTAGTATTTTCTTGATTTTTACTAACACTTCGTGACTATTGCCTATTAATAATATGTCATCTACATATAGACACACAATCACATAGGCATTTGGTGTATATTTTATATACACACACTTATCACACTAGTTTATCTTAAATTCATTTAACAACATCGTTTTGTCAAACTTTTAGTGACATTGTTTAGGAGCTTGTTTCAACCCATACAAAGACTTAACAAGTTTACAAACCTTGTGTTTGTGATTAGGAGAGACGAACCATTTGGATTGTTCCATGTATATCTCATCTTCTAACTCACCATTCAAGAATGTCGTTTTCACATCCATTTGATGAATCTCAAGGTGGTGTATTGTTGTAATAACAATTAACAACCCTATCGAAGTGATTCTAGTTATGGGTGAGTAGGTATTAAAGAAGTCAAGTCTCTCCTTTTGTCTATATCATTTGACAATCAATTTAGCCTTATATTTATCAATGGATCCATCCGGTTTAAATTTCTTCTTAGAAATGTATTTGCACTTAAAAGGTTTATTTTCGGTGGTAAATCAACTAATTCCCAAGTATGATTTTACATTATCGAATCTATCTCACTATTGATAGCTTCTTTCTAATATGGTGCTTCTAGTATAGACATGGCTTCATCGAAAGTTTTTGGATCACTTTCTACCATATAGGTTAAAAAATTCGAGCCAAATGAAGTTGATATTCTTGCCTTTTTACTACACATTTATTCTTCCTTATTTGAAATACCATTTGTGGTATCATAAATTCTTTTATTTGAACTTACATTTTCCTTATTTTTACATGGAAAAACATTCTCGAAAAATGATGCATCTCTCGATTCAATTATGGTTCCCTCATGTATATCTTGAATTTCAGATTTGTGTACAAGGAATTGATATGCACTACTATTATTGCCGTATCTAATAAATATGCAATCAATCATTTTGAGACCAATCTTTACTTGCTTAGGCTTAGAAATTTCAACCTTAGCCAAACATCCCCACACTTTCAAGTGTTGGTAGGAAGGAAGATGACCTATCCATAATTCATATGGAACTTCTTCAATTTTCTTGAGGGGTATTTTATTAAGAATACTATTTGTCATTCAAATAGCTTCCCCCCCTCCCCACAAGTTCTAAGGTAGACCCAAACTTATCAGCATGGCGTTCATTATCTATTTAAGAGTTTGGTTTTTGCGTTCAGCAATACCGTTCGATTGAGGAGAGTATGGTGCTGTTGTTTGATTAATAATACCATGCTCGGAACAGAAATTTTCAAATGGTGCCCAGTATTCACCTCCTCTATCACTACAAATATTCTTTATTCGTTTATCAAGTTGAGTTTCAACTTTTATCTTATAACGTTTAAAGGCATCCAATGCCCCGTCTCTACTTCTTAAAAGAAAGACATAACAATACTTTGTAAAATCATCAATGCAAGTATGTATTTCTTACCATCTTTAGTTTGAACATATTTCAAATCACAAATGTCACTATGTATTAGCTCTAAAGGTGTAGTATTCCTTTGAATCGAGAGGAATGGTGTTTTAGCCAATTTTGCTTCAGCACATAGTTTGCATCTATAATTAAGATCGATGTTGAGCATTGGAATTAAACTTTGATTCATAAGTTTGCACAAATATTTGTAATTCACATGTCCTAATCGACTATACCACAAATAAGACAACTTAAGCATATAAGTGAAATTTAAAGCTTATTCATAATGCTTTCCATTGGTACAATAGTAAGAACGTTCATTTTGAACATTCCATCGCACATGTATTCTTTTCTGACATTCATCTCATTTTTAGTGAGTACAAATTTATCGAATACAAATACAAGTTTAAAATCATTTTTACTAAGTATAGACCCAGACACTATATTCTTCCATATGTTCGGCACATGTAGGACGTTGTTAAAGACGAGTTCTTTGTCGGATGTCATCTTCAAAGTGACATTCCCTTATCCTTCAACTTTGGAATTTATAGAGTTTCCAATGAAAAGTTGTTCTCCATCCAATTTTTTATAGTTGGAGAACATCGCCTTATCTGCACATATATGATGGGTAGCACCAGTGTCAACCCACCATTCCTTTGAGTTTTCAACGTGGTTGCACTCGAAAATAACTGTAGATAAATTCATCTTTTGCATCTTTTCAGAAGTGGTATCTCTTTCAACCGTGTTAGCATGTGCATTCTTATTTGGTTTTCAACATTCGCTTGAGCGATATCCGGTCTTTCCACAGTTGTAGCAGTTTCTTTTGAACTTTTTAGTCTTTTTGGAATTGTCTCTTCGTGGTGCCTCATGGGAGAACTTTCACTTCTTGTTGACAACCTTCGAGTTGGTTTCAATGAAGTTTGCTTCAAGTTGGACAATAGGCCTTCTATCGGTTTTCCTATTGTCTTCTTCGATCCTCAAGTGAACAATCAATTCTTCCAAGTTCATTTCCTTGTGTTTATGCTTGAGGTAGTTTTTGAAATCTCTCCACATAGGAGAAAGTTTTTCAATGATGGCAGCAATTTGGAAAGATTCGCTCAATTCCATCTTCTCAGCATGAATGTCATGTAATAGAATTTGAAGTTCTTGCACTTGATTAATCACCGTTTTGGAATCCACCATCTTGTAGTCCAAAAATTTGCCAACTTTGAATTTCTTAGTTCCAATATCCTCGATCTTGTATTTTCTCTCCAAAACATTCCACAGTTCCTTGGTTGAGTTCTACGAACTATACACTTCATATAGTGTGTTGTCCAATCCATTTAAGATTTAATTTTTGCACACAAAGTTCAAGTGCTTCCATGCATCCAAAGCAATAATCGATTCACGATTATTGTCTCTTTCTTGTACCGTTGGTGTGCAGTCTACTTTAAAAACTTTGCCAAGTTTAGAATGGTAAGATAGAACATCTTTTGTTAGCCTTTCTTAAAGTCCATACCTCCAAACTTTTCCAGTTTTTCTCCATGCGGGATTACAGTATTTTGAAGTGGTTTAGACAATGACAGAACCAAATTGTTAGAACCATTTTGACTCGAAGTAGCCTCAATAATGGCTATTTTTGTTACACAAACAGAAGTTCAACGCAAATAAATCAAAAGGAGGTAATATCACACGAATGTGTATTCAAGAGAAAAGATTAACAACAATGACGGACACAAGATTTTGTTTTAAGATTGTTGGTGACGCGAGCTAAATATAAGTACGGGTAAAAGAGTTGTTGTATATCGAACAAACAAAAAGTTAAGTTCAATCCGCAGGAGGGTAACTAAACAATGTAACAAGGTAAATGTAGTATAAAAACTACAAATAAAAACAAATAACAGCCAAGAAATAAAGAAGAAGAACAATGTGAGGTAAGTGATTTTTACTCATTTCTTAAGAAAAAATTGCCCCACAATGGTGCTCACAGTTCATAGCACTTGTCTTTCAAGATACAACGAATTCAACTTGTGGTAGAAGCACTTCAAACCATAAGTTACGGCGAACTTTCGACGGAGTTTTTCTCTACAAAATTTTTTTTTTTTGAATGAATTTAGAAGTGATTTGCAAGAGTTCTTATGCAATGCTCAATGCAAATATGGTATGTGATGCCTAATGGACATCCAAAGGGTTCTATATATAGAGGATGAGAGGTTGTGAATGAAGTGTCGCGACCCAAACTCAATCACTCTTGCCAAAAGTCCCACAATTCATTATCGCTAGTCTGTCGCCATCGTCTCGCTCGAGCGATAAAACTAGTGATTTCATCGCTAACTTGTCGCTCGAACGACAATCCAGTGTTAGGCGAGCGACACACACAGGCAAATATTCGACAATTTTCTCTATTTTCTTCCCAATTTTGGACCGCAATTTTTCATTCATCCGGAATTGATTTTGAGATTTCAAATATACCACGACGATCTATTCGACGAGTAGAACAAGTTGGTATATTTATATTTATAATTTGACTATTGGATCAAATTCGAATATTTGACCAAAGTTGATACGAAAGTCACTTTTTCAAGGTTTTTATTTTTATACTTAACAAAATTTTCAATCTTCTAAACCAATTTCCAACACCTCCTCCCATCCCTTGCTCTCTTTCTTCCTCAACCTTAGGCTCCCCTACCCCATGCTACATTTTTCCGTAGGTAAATCTAACTTAACCAAAAACAATTAATTTTTATACTTGAATATGCCCTAATATTATGGCCACTCCCCCATGAACTATCTTCTTGTATTGGTTTGAAAGACTGTTCTATGTCTCCCTTAACTCCCAAAATAGAAAAAAAATTAAAGTAGATGGTTCGGTAGAAAGATATAAAGCTGGTTTATTAAATTCAAGGGAAAAAAAAAAGTTACAAATGCAAATCTAAAATTGAAATTGAAAAACAATCTGAATCGATAAACAAAAAGCTTAGGCCACATTTTGTTTGTGTTTCAAATTTCATTTTTTGATTTTTGAATACATTTTTAGTTCTCTATTTTAAGGAACATTTTAAGATTGCATAAAATGTGTTTGATTTTTCATTCTGAAATCTGTTTTTCTAAATAGAATATTGAAAAACATGTTTGGTTTGGAATCTTTAAATATTATTTTATGAAATTTTATTCAATAAATTAAATTATTCAGTGAAATAGAATAAATTTATCCTACTATTTTATTAACTAATATATACATTTCAAAGTTGGTGAATCTTACCAAAAAAATTCCAAATACAAAAATTAAATACGAACAAATAATAAATTGAATTATTAATAAATTGGAAATAAAAAAAATATTAATAATGTGAACTAAAAATTAAATAATATGATTGTGAATGATAAGAATGTAACAATAACCCAATAGCAAGTGGACTAAGGTTACATACTTAAATATTAGGAGAAGAAATAAAATAATTGAGAATTTAAAATATAAAATAAATCTACATAATCATATAAGAGTTGTTGAATAGTCATCATCATCATTATCATTTTCCAAGTGTACATGCATTTCCCTTCTAAAAAAAAAAATCATCTTCTTCTGCATTTTTTCCTATGATGTCGTAGGACACTGACAAGTGTGCTTTAAAGCTGAGTTTTGCTTAAAATTTTGAATTATATCTATAAATTTAATTAATGAATTTCTACTTAAGTTTAGTGTACATATTATTATTGTAGGTAAACCCCGACTCGGAGGTATGTAAATCAAAAAATACAATTTGTAGCCTAATTGGAGTTGAATTAGAGCAATTGTAGGCTAATCCAATTGTACGGGATTAATAAGAAGTATAAAGGGAACATAAAGGGAAAAGGTGAAAGTTTTGAGAGTGAAATTCAACTCATCAAAAGTTGGGTGACTAAATTGTACTTTTTTGAAACTTCAAATGGACCAATTTTAAATTATTGTTGAGGTTCGGTGATCAGCATTGAAGCATTTAAAAGTTTCGAGATCAATATGGAAGATTAGGGGAAAAAAAGACCAAACTGGGACAAAATTATGAACTAGGGACCAGTAATAAGTTTGAAAATTAAGGTTTGACGTCAGTTTGCAAACATAATATTTATATGGAGAGCTCTAGATAGTCTAATAGCCTTCCATGAATTTTCAGTCTCCGGATTCAAGTAATGAGAAATTGGATTACTTTTATTTTTCATGTTTGAAAACACTAAAAATTTTAAAAACATATTTTGAGTTTTATGTTATAAATTTAATCTCATTTTTAAAAAGGCGTTTAAAAAAAATAACAAACTAAGTAAATTTTGGGTGTGTAACAAAATTGAAATTGAAAACAAACTAGATGCACCCTTTGATTCTTCCTTTGAAATTTGATTAGGAAAATCCTATAGCCTTATTATTTAAATAGAGAAAAATACAAGAAAACGAATAACTGACGCGCTGCCTTTGAGGGAAAAAAACGTTGTCAAAGGAGAAAGCTAACTCGGATTTAATGATTATTTAAAAAATTATAAAATTCTAATGAATTTCTTGAATTTAAATTGATCTCAACACAATTAATAAGAATTTCATTGAAAATGGTGAAATTTCAAAATAGTTTTTTATGTGTATTTTGTAAGCTTAAAATCTATCCAAAAGATATCCTTTTATTAAGAAATCCTTATAAATTCAAGAATTAGTAAGGATACCTAAATTTTAGTGTATGTAATTGATATTACTTAAATTCTCTTGAAGCCACCTAGATTTTAATGAAATTTAATAAAATCCGTTAAAATATCAATTGGAGATACTTTAATTTGCAAATTGCAATGACTTTTAAAATTAATTAAAATTCTAGTTGAAGACACTCCTAAAACATGTTAATAGCTATGGTGGAAACAAAGAAAAATATTTTAGGTAAAATATTATATTTATAAGTGGTTATTTATGTCATTCAATTTAGGTCAGGTGAGTAAATGAAAAAATAATTAAAGCTATGGAGCAAAAAATAAATTTTGCAGTAGCAATATAACAACCACATTCAGAAACCTCACATGAAAAATCATTAATTTCAAAAGCCGTTCCAGTTCGAGAATTTTCCGACAGAAATCTTCACAAAATTTTCGAGGACCAATCGATTCAATCATTTCATCTATCCTGCCTTCGAAACTTTTTAAGGCGATTGCTTTAGTCATTTTTTTTTTTTTGCATCCATCCTTATAAATTATACATCCTATCTTTTTATTTATTATTCAGGAGATTTGCAGTTGAAATGTGCCGCAAAAATATTTTTCATTTAAAATATCGCAAGTATACTGTTTGTTAACAAGTAGTAAAATAAAATTTGAGTCCAATTATCGTTTTCACTGAAATTTACTAGTTCAAATTCGAATTAATTTAGTCTTAACCGAAAAAATAGAAATTTATGATTTTTCTATAACTAGATTGTTCCTACTAAAATTACGTATGAATGTAGGTCCTAACTTGATTACAATAAATGCAAAATTATAATTAAATATAAAAAATATGATGATGAAAAACGTACTATGATATTAAATCCCCTTATATCAATCCTCTTATCCCTGAACCTTATGAATTTTACAACACGATCCAATTATGAAAATTAAAATTCCTAATTTGTTTAAAAATCTCTCTCGAGTAGAATTAAACTTATTCTTACATATGAAACGACCATATTTTTATGACAAATGCGAACATATAAAATTGGATTAAAGATTTACGAATAGATCGCATAAAGTATAGCGATATATTTATATTTCTTATTGGACTTTACGACAATTATGACTATGCATAACGTATTTTCAATCTCTCGAAAGTAAAATAAGTCAAAAGATTCATACAATTAGTGATAAAATAACTGTAGAGAAAATAAATCTCATCATAACTGTTCAAAACTAAAAACGTGTTTTAATATCAAAAAATAAGATTCAGACGGTTGTGTTTCATAATACAAGATTCATCTTTATCCTAGCACAAAAATAATCTAGCCTAATATGATAAAGAGACAAAAACTACTACAATGGATGGAATTCATAACCCTGAGAAGAAGAAAATCAACTACTATAATTCCATCTTCGCGCTTGATCTTCAACCCGGATGAAAGATCCCCTTTTTTGCTCCCAAAAAAGGACTATTTATTTATTTATTTTTATGAATATGAGATGAATGGAATTGTATATTGATCCCCAATAACTTAGAGTTGATAAGTTATATTTATACTAGTATTCAAGGAATCCCAAAAGTCTCTAAATATCGAGTAAATAGTGGCTTTAAAAAAGATTTTTTTCTTGTTTGAGTAGAATCCTGAACGAAAAATAAATTTTGACCGCGAATGGCCTAGGCCACTAGGCAGTTACCTAGTTATTCACTTTAGTCTCTGTTTTCTTTTCTCAAGGCCGAGCAGCTACCCGGTCCTTATAATTGGGCAAGTGCCTAGTTATAATGACTTCTCAAATTTTGCATTTTGGTCATCTTTTTCATTATTTTCGTGATTTTGATCCTTCACTTTAAATTACTTCTATTTAGGTCGTTCAACTTTTTCTCATGTGCATATTAGTCTCCAAACCTTCCATCGATCATCAATTCATTCTTCTTTCTTTTCTAATTGCTTATGAACGGATCCAAAACTGAAACAGGAGAAAATTAAAGTTAAGTAAAATTTAAGACTTTGACGACATAAAAAGCTTAGTAATTTGACTTAGATAAGTGCACAAAACGCACTTATCAAACACCCTCATATTAAAACCTTTGTTCGTCTTCGAACAAAACAAAATAAAATAGAACTTAGGAATAAACCATATTACTATCCTAAAAATCACAAGTAGTAGACTCAATGTTGAACTGCTTACCATATGCATCATGTTCGAATTTAAGTAACACGTTAGAAAGATCCAAACAACATCATTAATAGATTTTTACTTATCTAATACTCGACTTAGTGTTTGTGTGTGATTAGTCAACATTGAACTCACACACGTACTAGTACACAATCAGTCGAGTGTTGTTGACTCACTCATAATCCCAATCCTCTTATGGTCAGTTTCTCCTCACACCTCTCGTGCAAAATCACCACTTATGTTTTTCTCTCCAATCCCAAGGTATTTCTAACACTGGCGGGTTCCTAAAAATCATTATAATGCATTTTTTCACAATTAAACAATTATACAGACCTCGATCAGCAGTTGAAAAATAAATATATATTCCAAATATCCTAATACTTACCACTCCAAACAAAAAAATATTACATTGTCCTCAATGTAAAAGCAAATATAATCAAAATAAAGGAGTAAGGATCGAAAACTCCCCGAGGTAGATACAGATAGGTAAAAGGATCAAGCTAGTCCAGATGGTAGATATCATAACAACCGCCACTTCTCCTTGTTGCTAGACATTAATTTTCTATTTCAAGAATTCAAAATAAATATTGATGATGACAAATGAGGTTTAAATATTTGTAATGAATTCACACCAAGAAGAATTCTAATTTTCTAACATTTTAAAAAACTATCCAACATAACGTGTATCCCTACAAAAAACTATAATTAAGAAAAGATAAGTCTTTCAAATTGTCTTGAAGAGTGAAATCTAGGTGCAACCTTAAGAATGCATATCACTTCAATGTAAACTCAATATAATACTAGGATGTTAACGATGAGCCTAAGTAAAATGAACTTAATAACTAATCATGCCTAAATTACTAATGCAAATATTAAAATACTATCTAAAATGTGTTAAAAACCATTTAAATACAGGGGTTATTGAATGACCCTAAAATACGACTGCAATCCCTAAACTACATGTAATGCATAGTCAATCTAAATGAGTGGTAAGGGATAGGGAAATGGTTTGTCTCCCATTAAGTACTCGATTTATAGTCTAGAGCTCGACTTTTGACACAAGTGTGCCATGGCACTTTGAATATGGTTTTGGAGTCCTGTTTAGCTTGCTCAATTTGACTTTGTTCCATATTGCAATTTTCCTCCAAATTTTAAGCTTGCCATTTTTCACCTGAATCTCTTCATAGGGTTTAATCACACACCCAATTTTTGAACAAACGATAAAGTCGAGGGATTGCATGCTAATTTCCTCTTCTTTGAGTGCTACTAATTCTTTTTGGTCTGTTATGATTAATTTCTCGATATTTTCATGCTCCTCTTATTTAATTGTGGTTTTCTCGAGTTTAACATTTGTATCCAAAACTTTTGGCAAAGAAACAATGACATCTTCATGGAAAGTTTTCTCCTCTTGTTGTATTTGCTGGAAATTCGGTGGATCTGATTCCCTTAATTGATGTTCATTAATAATTGGAAGAAGAAATAATCCTACAGGCAAATTACCTACTTCAAATTTTGGAGAGAGAAATATACAACAGGCAAGTAACCTAATTCAGTTTCATCAAGTTTATATTCCGCATATCTCGTAGTCGCGTCCTATAATGAAATCTCCCACAAGCATACCCCCCTCATGAGTTTCTTGAGCTGCCAATTGTTATTGTCTTATGATGAAGTCACATACAATTATTTTGTTGAAGTCAACCATAGTGATATGTTATACTGAAAAAGAGAAGATAAAAAAAAAAAAAAAAACCAAAATAGGAAAACATATAAAAATAAAAATACAAGGCTACATGTAGAAGATCAAATTAGTGCTAAAATAAATCAAACATAAACTAAAGTAACAAACATTGGCAACATCACCAAAAACGTGTTACGAAAATATTCTTCGTGTAAAATATCGCAAGCTTACGGTTTGTTAACAAGTAGTAAAATAGATTTTGAGTTCAATTATCGTTCCAACAGAGATATACTAGTTCAAGTTCGAATTAATTTAGTTTTAATCAAAACAATAGAAATTCATAATTTTTTATAACTAGAATGTACTTATTTAAATTACGTATGAATGCAGGACCTAACTTAAATAAAATAAATATAAGATTAAAACTTAATGCAAATTTTATAAGAATATGATGATGAAAAGCATACTAGAATTCCAAAGCTCCTTATATCAATCCCCTTAATCCGGAATTTTATGAATTTGACAACACAACCCAATTATAAAGATCAATATTCCTAATTTGTTTAACAATTTCTCTCGAGTAGAATTAAATCTATTCTTAAGTGTGACTAACCTGTACTTTTATGATGGATGTAAACGTATAAAAATATATTTAAAATTTATGGATACTTAAAGATCACGTAAAGTATAGTGATATATTTCTATCATTTATCGGACATTACGGCAATTATGACTATGTCTAATTTATTTTCAATCTTTCTTGAAAGCAAAACAAGTCACAAGATTCCTACAATTAATGATCAAGTAATTGTAGAGAAAATAAATCTCATCATAATAGTTCAAAACCAAAAACGTGTTTTAATATCAAAAAATAAGATACAAACATTAAAGTTTCATAATATAAGGTTCATCTTGATCCTAACATAAAAATAACCTATCCTAACATGTTAAAGAGACAAAAACTAATACAAAAGATGTAATTCATAACCTGAAGAAAAACGAAAATCGAATAGTATAACTCCATCTTCACGCTTGATCTTCAACCCGGATGAACTATCCAATGAAGATTCTCGTTTTTGCTCCGAAAAGATGAATTTTCATTTTTTTTATGAATATGAGATGAATGGAATTGTATATTCAATAACTTAGAGTTGATAAGTTGTATTTATACTAGTATTCAAGGAGTCCCGAAAGTCTCTAAAAATCATGCAAATAATGGCCTAAAAGGAAGTTTCCTTGTTTGAATAGAATTCTGAGCGAAAAATAAATTCTGACCGCGAATGACCTAGGCAAGTCCCCAGTTGAAAACCAGGCAGTTGGCTGGCACATATAATTGGGCAAGTTCCTAGTTATAATGACATCTCAAAATTTACATTTTGGTCTTCTTCTTCATTCTTTCCTCAATTTTGATCATTCACTTTAAATTACTTTTATTTTTGTCCTTCAACTTCTTCTCATGTGCACATGAGTCTCCAAACCTTCCATCCATCATCGATTCATTCTTCTTTCTTTTCTAGTTAATTATGAACGGATCCAAAACTGAAACAGAATAAAATTAATCTAAGTTAAGTAAAATTTAACACTTTGACGATATAAAAGTTTAGTAATTAGACTCAAATAAGTGCACAAAACGTACTTATCAAAATGGTAGCAAACTTGAAAGCATAATTTTATTAGTAAGTAATTTGATAACCACAAACACCATTTACCCAACATAGAAAAAGTAAAAATTTAAGTTTTTAAAAGTTCAATAATTATCACACATGGACAAATTGGGTTACTATTCTACCAAATAATTCAACCACATAGTGCAGTTCCGACTTTTATTTAGGGGTTTTCATTTAAAAAGGTCAATCAAAGAAGAAATTAGTTTATAAAGACCAAAATTTATCTTTTTTTAGTTAGATAGCCTAACATACAAAGAAATGGAAAATAGAATTTGTAAATTACTAAAATGTCCTTATAGGTAAAAAAAAAAAGGCATTAATAGCCCTAATTCTCATTTAGCTCTAATTAAATTTTAGCTTTCGTTTATTCTACAACCAGATTCGACATCTTCTATGAACCCTTTTCATTTTTTAACATCGTCGTCTCTACTTCATTAAACCATAAATTCTACATTTTCATTCCCTTGAGCACTTTTTTGGTTGAAGTGGGTAATCAAAGTTTATAACATTCTTATTGAGCATTTGGAGAATAAGACAAGATATTGTTAATTTTCTATATTTGGGCTTCTTTCTTTCTCCATTTTTCAAAATAATTTCTTCGTGTAGTTGTATGTCTATTTATGGTGTTCATTTGACAATAGTGATTTTGAATTCATTTTCTCAATGGATTAGAGCTTTGATATGGGTTGCTTCCCAACCAATTTTTCTATTAGTTGAAGTGAAATGTACGTTGATAAATACATGTTTGGTTATTTTATCTGTTGTTCTACTGTGAAATATATATTTGATTTTTTGCTATACAAAACGACTTACATATCATTTTTTGCAATCCATAACAACATACATATCGTTATCAGTACTGTACAAAAATTTGATATTTGATGAAATTTTAAATTTTATATGTTAAATTACATATGGATACAGTGAATATGATATGGATATTAGTTTGTTATCCAGTTGAATATTAACAATCAATTGAAGGTGCATGAAAAAGAAAATATACAAGGAATGGCAAAGGGAAAACAACACTCATTCTTGTTTTGAAAACAATTTTTTTGTGTGAACTTGTATGATAAAGTCAAAGAGATGTTAAAAATTGATACAATGCTATACAAAGTGGAGATGTGAACTCTTGTCCATATAATGTCTAAGGCTTTAACTACAAGAAAACTGGTCATATTTGCTCCATTGGTACGGGCGAAATCGGTAGTGAAACTTAAGATTATAATACTGTCGTGACTTGTAACTTTATTATTTTGTACTTATTGGAAGTACAAAATGACTTATTAGATTTTGTAGTTATTATGCTATTATCGCTTTTGTGCTATTGGAGCAAAATTAAAGTCATTTTACATTGTTGTGATTATTTTTTTCATATTACAGACAAACAAGTTTAATATCGTTATAGTTGATGCAAATTTCGTTCTAGTATGAAAAATACATTAATTCATATAACATTGAAATCGTTCCTCATACATAAAAATATATTAATGTCATTCTAGTGGACCATTTGCTCTCGAATGGTAAACAACTAAGAGGCGCACACGCCAACCAAATTTTTTTTGGGTTAACATTTCGATCCCCAAACTTTCGTCCTTCGTTCAACGGAGAAATTTTCTCGTACAATTTTCAAAAAGCGACAACAAATCATAAGTATCAAAATCACAAAATAACATAAAGATATCCGTATCATTTCAGTGCAAATTTGGCGAGATTGAAATCGTTTCATTTCAAATCATAACTAAAGCGGCATATATATTGTTTTCTTTAATATGTAATGATATTGATATCGTTATATATCAAACTCACGTAATAACATAACAACATCCATATCGGTTCAGTACAATTTTGACGACATTGATATCATTTCAGTTCAAATCATAATAATTTTTAGCCAAAACGATATAATTATCGTTTTAGTTAGGATTTGAATTGGAACGATTTCAAACTCGTCAAATTTGTACCAAAACGATATGGATGTTATGTTATTTCATGGGTTTGATACATAATGATATCATTATTGTTTCAGTACAATTTTGTCGATATTGATATCGTTTCAATTTAAATCATAACTCAAACGAAATATATATCGTTTTATTTTGTATAAAACGATAATTATATGGTTTCTGCTCAAAACAATGGTTCGATGGTCTACGACCACCCGACATGCATCGATATATGTAGGATGATCGAAATAGGTCATTAGGTGGGATCGATCCCACTCAAAAGAAACTATGGGAACATTTGTGTTCCCATAATTATATACCACCTTTGAACTATTTCAACGAAAAAAATATCTTTGTTCACTTTTTCTGAGCCATTCGAGTGGTATCAACCCACTTGATAACCTCTTTCGATCATCTTAAGTATGTTGAAGGTGGCTATGGACGGCCGAATCATTTTTTTAGCCAGAATGATATAATTATCCTTTTATATGAAAGAAAACGATATCTATGTCGTTGTAGTTATGATTTGAATTGAAACGATTTCAAACTCGTCAAATTTATACTAAAACGATTGGATGTCGTTATATTATTTCATGAATTTGATACATAAAGATATCTTTATCATTTTAATACAATTTTAACGACACTGATATCATATCAGTTTAAATCATAACTTAAACAACAATATATCATTTTAGTTTATATAAAACGATAATTATATCGTTTTTACTAAAAATGATGATTCGATTGTCCACGACCACCCGGCAAGCCTCCAACATACGTCGGATGATTAAAGAAGGTCATCGAGTGGGTTTATACTACACGAACGACTTAAAAAGAGCGAATAGAGATACTTTCTTTATGTCGAAATAGTTTGAAGGTGCTAGAGAATTATAAAAACAAAAATGTTCTCATAGTTTCTTTTGAGTAAGATCGAACCCACTGGATAAGCTCTTTCGATCATTCTATGTATGTCAGATATATGATCGGCGGTCGTGGATGATCGAATCGTCATTGATATAATTGTCGTTTTATATGAAAATAAACTACTTTAATGTCGTTTTAGCTATGATTTGAATTGGAACGATCTCAATCTCATAAAATTTGTATTAAAACAACATGGATATCATTATTTTGTTCTGTATGTTTGATACATAATAATATCAATAACATTATGTAATAAACTAAACAATATCAATATCGTTGTAGTTATGATTTGAATTAAAATGATATCATTGTCGTTCTATAAGAAAAGAAACGATATTTATGTTATTTTAGTTATGATTTTAACTTAAACAAGTTCAAACTTGTCAAATTTGTACCGAAACGATATGAATGTCGTTTTGGTTTTTAGTGGGTTTAACACATCAAGATATCATGTCGTTCTATATGAAAGAAACAATATCTATCTTGTTTTAGTTAAGATTTTTGCTAAAACGAATTCAATGTCGTTATGCATGAAAAAAATGATATCTATGTCATTTTAGTTATAATTTTGACCGAAACGAGTTCAATGTCACTACACATAAAAGAAAATGATATCTATGTTGTTTTAGTTATGATTTTAACTGAAACAATTT
>CAIGRB010053174.1:0-16866 GCA_903798255.1 Fraxinus quadrangulata | reverse complement strand
TGATTTTTGGAATTTTGCCATTTTTGGTAAAATTCGAATTTTTGCTATAAAGTCCGGCTTGTGGACTTATTTTCGGGGTTGTTGATTATTATAAGATTTCTTAAACTTCAGAGACGTTTTCTCTGTATTTTTCGGCATTAATCTTGTGTTCTTCCCTGCTAATTTCTTGGTAACACTTGCTTGCAGAATAATCACTATTATATTCGGAGTCAATCTCCAACAAGTCTGGCCTGATTTCTCCCTGCATACGAACAATAATATTCATTTTGTGATTCCTGTCAACCTTTATTGATGATAAATATTCCTTGACATCATTGATTTGCATAGACAGCTCCTTATTTTTCGTTTGGAGTTCACTAATTTCATTTTTCAAATACCTATGAAATTTGACATACATCAATGACATGGATAATGTAAAGTATCAAAGTATATAAATCATGTGTGACCCATGCACATTTGTCTGTGACCTTGAATATGGCATGTGACCAATGCGTCTATATTTGTGACCAATCTAAATAATATGTACCAAATTCACAATGACATGTCACAAATACGTATGTACATGTGTTACATTAACAATAATTGCTTAAACTATGAACTTATATTAAACATTTGTGACCAGTTCATACTCAGTTGTGACTTCAATGAAGTGTCATGTGGTATCATCTTAAAATGCATATGAAAGAGAAAAATATGAAACTTGACCTAGAATTAGTAGGGCCAGTACTACTTGTACCAAAGAAAGATGGAACTTGGAGAATGTACGTAGATTGCAGGGCCACCAACAACATTACGGTAAAGTATCGTCATCATATCCCTAGGTTAAATGATATGTTAGATGAGTTACACGGTGCATGCATATTTAGTAAAATTGATCTTAAAAGTGGTTATCATCAAATTAGGGTGCGAGAAGGGGATGAGTGAAAAACTATTTTTAAAACCAAATATGGTCTATATGAATAGTTGGTTATGTCATTTAGACGTACTAATGTACCTAGCACTTTCATGCAATTAATTAATCATATTTTGCGTGCATTCATAGGTAAATTCGTGGTAGTATACTTCGATGATATCTTGATTTATAGTAAGGACTTAAATGAGCATCTAGAACAAGCTTGTGGTTCTAAGAAAAGAACAAATTTATGCTAATTTTAAAAAGTGTACATTTTGTATGGAAAAAGTTGTATTTCTTGGATATGTTGTTAGTGCTAAGGGAATAGAAGTGGATGAAGATAAAATAAAAGTTATTGAAGAATGGCCGACACCTAAAAACATAACTGAGGATAGGAGTTTTCATGGTCTGGCTAGTTTTTATAGGCGATTTGTTAAGAACTTTAACACACTTGCCACACCGCTCACAAAAATTGTTAAAAAAACTGTAGGATTTAAATGGGGCATTAAACAAGATCTTACATTTAAAGATATTAAAGATAGATTGTGTAAAGCACTGGTTTTAGCGCTACCTAATTTTGATAAAGTTTTTGAGATTGAATGTGATGAGTTGGGAATAGGTATGGTGCTGTTTTGATGCAAGATGAAAGATCAAATGCGTACTTCAGTGAGAAACTAAACGGGGCAGCACTCAATTATCATATATATGACAAGGAGTTGTATGCGCTTGTTCGAGCTTTGGAGGCTTCGCAGCATTATCTATCGCCAAAGGAGTTCGTGATCCATACTGACCATGAGTTCTTGAAGTATTTGAGGGGCCAAGGGAAGCTAAACAAGAGATATGCACGCTGGATGGAATTCATTGAGACATTCATGTATGTCATCTAGTACAAATAAGGTAAAGAGAATGTAGTAGCAGATACGTTGACTCGAAGGTATGTGCTTCTTACTTTTCTGTGTACGAAATTGCTCGAATTTGAATACGTTAAGGACATGTATGTGAATGATTCAGATTTCTCTAATATATATGAATCATGTAGTAAATGAGTTGTTGATAGATTCTTTAGCCATGATGATTATTTATTTTGGGAAAATAGGTTATGTGTTTCTAAATGTTCAATGAGGGAGTTGTTGGTAAGAGAATCACATAGTGGAGGTTTGATGGGTCAACTTTAGAGATGTCAGAAGAACATTTTTACTGGCCTAAGATGAAAAGTGATGTTGAACGTGTTTGTAGTCGATACATAACGTGTAAAAAGGCAAAATCAAAGGATTTACCACAAGGATTATATACACCATTACCTGTACCTAGTGAACTCTGGGTTGATATCTCTATGAACTTTGTTTTGGGTTTACCTAGGACTAAAAAAGGTCGGGATTCGATATTTGTGGTGGTAGATATATTTAGTAAGATGGCACACTTCATTCCTTACCATAAGACTAATGATACTACAAATATTGCAGATTTTTTCTTTAAGGAAATAGTACTTTTGCATATGGTTTCTAAGAGTATTGTGTCAGATCGGGACGTTAAATTCCTTAGTCATTTTTGACGGATTTTGTAGAATAAGTTAGGAACTAAGCTATTATTTATACAACTTGTAATTAATAAGACTAAAGTAGTTAATATGACTGATCCAATTGCTATGCACTGTAATTAATAAGAACTTGAAAAGTTGGGAAAAATGTTTACCTTTCATTGAGTTTGCATATAATAGGGCCATACATTCTAATACTTCGTTTTCACCATTTGAAATTGTTTATGGTTTTAAACCACTAACACCATTGGATTTGATTCATTTGCCTGTTAATGAATGTGGTAGCTTAGATGGAAAGAAGAATGCCGACTTGGTGAAATCACTCCATGAAAAAGTAAGGTTACAAATTAAGAAGAAAAATGAGCACTATACCTCACAAGAAAACAAGAGGCGAAAGTGCATTACATTTGAATCAGAAGATTGGGTTTGGTTACACTTGAGGAAAGAACTTTTTTCGAAACAAAGAAAGTCAAATTTACAGCCACGGAGAGATGGTCCTTTTCAAGTCATTGAAAGGATCAACAATAATGCTTACAAGTTGGATCTTCCTGGTGAGTATAATGTGTTGCAACTTTTAATGTATCTAATCTCTCTCTTTTTGTATGCAGGTTCAAATTTAATGATGAATTCTTTTGAAAATGGAGGGGATGATGTGATCCAATGTACGAATGCAACGAGGCCGGGGAATGATCCATTGATCATCGAAGGAGGACCAATGACTCGATCGAGGGAAAAGCGGGTCAAGGAAGTGATGGGGTTGCTTGGTCAAGTTACGGTGGACGAAATGTTAGAATTAACAAGCCAATGAACAAGTTTCATGTTGGACTCGGAAGGAAAAACTAAATAGATCAACTTAGTTCGAGCAGCCGAAGAAGGAGCAAATCCGAAAAGCTATACGACCGCATAGCATAAATAGTCTTGCAGTCGCAAGCCTCTATGCCGAAACCAAAAGCGGGCTTTCAACTTGTTCTATGCGACCGCATAGAAATACACTATGCAGTTGCATAGTTCATTCAGGACGCGTGATTTTCCAATTTTCGCGAGTTTCCTAGTTTGGTTTAGATTTTATTTCTTTTGATATTTTGTGATCTTTTAGAATTATTTCCTGTTTTAACTAGATTTTAGAGTTTTAGTGTAAATAGTTATTTTTTTATTGTACAAAGGAGATTATTATTATTGAGAATTAATCGTGAGGCTTTTAGCTTTCAATCCATTGTTCTTCATTGAGCAATTACGAACTTATCAAGAATCAATTTTTGATAGTGTTGAAACATTCGGGTTAGATTCATTAGTCGTGTAATCAAGAGGTTAACATATTGTTGTCGAAGATTGTATTGGTTGTTTGGTTCATTAATTTTGGGTCGAATCCAAAACCTCGATTTATTGGCTTTCTTGGGTTAGTTCTAATCTCATTGTGGGTTACGTAGTTACTATTGCTACGTGGTTCTCATCATCTTAGCTCAACTTTTGGGATCATTGCACCTTGTAAAAATTATTTTCAATGTCTGGTATTTTTTGAATGAATTGTGAAAATTGTTTGACGAGTACGCCGAGGTCACAATGTCATAATAGAGAAGAAGAAAATGAGTTTTACAGATGAAATGGAGAAGATCGCTATTCAGTTTATGAAGAAGGCGATCGTAGATTTTGTGGTTGAAATGGGGGTTTAACTTGGAAGGGTTCGCATTTTTACGCATTAGGGTCGAGGTCACAATATGATAATGAAGGAAGAAGATAATGGGTTTTGTGGGTGAAATGGAGAACACTGTGATTCCGTTTATGGAGAAGGCGATCGTAGGTTTTGTGGATGAAATTGAGATTTAACGTGGAAGGATTTCTTCGCATTTGAATTAGGGAGTTTATTATGTATACGATATTCTCTCTCATGTTTTGATATATATCACTTTTTTGTTTGCAAGATACACAGAACTTAAATTTGGTAAATATATATATATTTTTTATATTATTTATTATTTATATAAATATCTGACATTTGAAATAAAAAATATAATATATGATATTTGAAATGCAAACTTCAAAATTTTCGGTCAATGTAATTTTCACTAAATTATATATATCTTTTCTTTGAATAAAATGATGCTTTGTGTATTCCAATGGCATTGGAGCAATCTTTTAGGTCCAACTATTCAGCAACCAGTCATTATATATTGACATGGTATGTGCTATCCAACAAATGTTTGTGTTATCTTTGTTCATTGTACAAAGAATATAATATTGTGGTGTGACCAAGTTTAGGTAATATTTTCATTACGTGAGGATTCGATTAAGCCCTCGATCGGCAATCGTTCAACGGACTACTTTTGTGATGTCTGTCACATAAAGAAGTGAAATTCTCTGTTACTATAACAACGCCAATACTAATTGCATAGATGAGGAAATTTGCACTTAATCCAAGACATACGCCCTTATTTGAGAAGGAAAATAAGCCAATACGACAATACAAATATTATTTTCATGGGAAGATAGACTTATTTTTCCTTACAATTTATTAAAAACGGTACAAGTACAAACCCGTACTTTTCTTAAAACAAGGACAAAATCCTTGTTAATTCTTCGGGACATAGGACGTGGGAATCAGGAATAAATTGTTCTTCCTTCCGGCAGCTGCACCAAATTTCTCAGTCATGTCCAATTTATCTGGGCTGATCCCAGCTGGAAATTTCCAATTGAAATGATAGAGGAGGTTAGCTAAAGAGAGCTCGACGCCGGCCAAACTAAAGTTGATCCCTGGACACATCCTCCTCCCCGCGCCAAACGGTATAAACTCATAATGAGTTCCTGTATATGTAGTTGAAACATTGTTAAATCTCTCAGGTTCAAAAGTTTCAGGATTATGCCAGTATTCGGGATCCCTTCCGATCGCCCAACCATTTATTATAGCTACAGTATTAGCTGGTATATCGTATCCACTAATCTTGCATTGTTCCCTGCACCGCCTGGGGCCTAATAAGGGACCTGGAGGGTGTATCCTTAGAGATTCTTTAATCACCATTTTTAGATAACTCAAGTTCTGAATATCACCTTGCAGGATTTTCTCCTTTCCCTTGAAAGCTTGCCTTACTTCTGCTTGTGCCTTCTCCATTACTTGCGGATTCTTCATCAGTTCAGACATTGTCCATTCAATGAGAGTCGATGAAGTATCGATTCCAGCAGCTAACAATATCTGCATATTCGTGCCAAAATTTCCTTAGTTCAAATTGTTGAAGATATACAATTATAAAAACCAAGCTTGTTGCTTATCTAACAACTTTAAATTTTTTGATGAGGTGGTTTTGTAAGATATCAAAAAGGTAGAGATCATGAGTTGTACTATCACTACTAATGAATCTTGTATACACATGAGAAGAGCTGTAAGGAATAACTTGAATAAGTAAGTTTGTGACGTCTTTAAGATTTAAGATAAGGTAGAAATGATCTCCTATCTATGGTGAGCATGATAAAACATGCCAACCACTGACATGTCACGTTAGGGGTCAAGATAACTTTTACCTACCATGGGTAGTAGATCATTTCCGTAAGACAAGGTGGTTCGATAAAAGTAATTGGTACCTAAGAGGGTACAGTGAGAAGAAATATCAAAGAGAAAACAGGTATTAATTACTCACAAATATGTTAGCTTTGATATTATCTCTGGTGATAGCTTCGTTATTGGTCTCCTTAAGCCGCAAGAGAATGTCGAGTATATCTTCTGAATGCTGATCTTCATTGGTTTTGCCCATTGTCGAGCAAAATAGGTCCTCTTCGTGTTCCTGGATTATGCCCTCAAGAATATTATCAATCATTTTATGCATCTGAAATAACTTGCGCTTGGATCCAAAAATGGAATCAATAAATGAGAGTGAAGGGAAGATATCTCCAACATTAAATATTCCTGCAAAGGACGTTGCTTCCTTTCCCAACTTGATTAGTGATTTTTGGTCCTTGCATTTACGACCAACTGCACTTCTGCAAACAATCGAACTCTCTACATCTATACTTTTTTCGGTCAGATTGATCGTTACTCCTTCCAAGTCTCGAATTGAACTAATGAGACGACAAACCTCTTCCTCCATTATACTGTGAAATGACTGGACCTTTTTTGAAGATAGGAGTTCCATCATGCATAGTTTACGCATGTCTCTCCAATATTCGCCGTATGGAGCAGAAGCAATGTCAGCAAAGTTGTAATATACAATCTTAGCGACGATCAGGTCCGGCCTATCAGAAAAGTTAACATCATTTGTTTTATATACTTCTTGTGCTATTCGAGGAGACGATATAACAATTGTGGAAAGTTCACCTATTTGAAGGTGCATGATCGGTCCATATTTTTTTGCCAAGTTACTGAGAGTACGATGAGGTAGGGAGCCTACCATCTGGTGCAAGTTCCCAATAAAAGGGAGCTTTTTTGGCCCTGGGGGCAATTTCTGAATAGCATTACGAGTTTTTGATCGTATGTACTCTTTAACCAGCATGAACAGAAAGAACAAAAGAAGGAAGGAAGTATTGAGGGAAAACGGGAACTGGAACTCCATCGAAGAGAGAAAAGGGGTCTATTTGAAGAATATTACGAGTCTTAGTAACTCAGCTGTGAATCTTGCAGTACATATCCCAGTATTTATAGGTAGAAAAATCCCAAATGTTGGGAATATTTGGTTCTGAAATTGTGTTCCAACTGGCCAGTTGAAAAACTAAATGAAAATAAATAAATGTGTCTTATAAGCTTTTAGATCACATGATTCTACGTGATACTTTAGATAACAAACAAGAATCATGCTACTTGTACAATTTTCTTTACAACTTGTTTGACAGGTGTAGAGGTGGTTTGCATTAAAAAAAATAAAATATGTACAAGTAGCTTAATTGAGCAAACAAATACCATAATTTAGTCTTGTCATCTCGTATTTATTAAATTTGTACACGTATCACCATGTCGGATATTTGATAAAATAAAAAATAAAAAAATGAATACGATTTATACGTGAAAGAAGTGCTAAAGAAAATTTATGTAAATTATGAATTCAACACTCGCCCTCGGCCATATCATTATGATCAATTAATTGTTAATAAAAACACCCATGTTCAATCAACCTACTTTAACTAGGATCTCGGGCAAACCTTTCAAGTTAATCAATCTAACTGACTGAAAGTTAATCAATCATTATACGGTTAGAGATGCCCTAATTCTCACTAATACGAGTTATTTCCTGTATGGTTGACTTCTTTCTTTTTCTTTTTCTTTTTTGGCCAACCCTCAATGATAAAATTCCATGACAGTATTTCTCTAGTACACTAGTTCATTTTATACAAATACATAAACATAAATACCCATATGAAATTGGGTTAGAGGAGATTTTCACACGAAAAATGCCAAATTGGTTTAAGGGTTGGGATGCCCTAACTCACCAATATATTTCTATAGAATTTAATGTAAAATATTCAACAAATGATTAAATCAGCATTTGAACTTCGAAGTCAAAGGAATATATTTTATACAAATAGGAAAACATAATTAAATTGAGGTCAGACATATGCAAGCAGTACAAATAATTCTCTCTCTTCCTAAAAGATTTTGAAATCTTAATTTTATATTTTAAATCTTTTAATTTATTATCTGGTGTTGGAAAATCTACCCAATAAACAAACGATAGATTCACACTTTTTTATATGTCTAAAATCATTATATTTGTTTTTAGTCTCAAATGTTCGTTTTAACCCTAAATAATTGAAGGGAAATTGCAAAAATTGAATTTGAACTTTGAAGTCAAAGGAATATATTTTATACAAATAGGAAAACATAATTAAATTGAGGCCAGACATGTGCAGGCAATACAGATAATTCTCTCTCTTCCTAAAAGATTTTGAAATCTTATTTTTATATTTTAAATCTTTTAATTTATTATCTGGTGTTGGAAAATCTACCCAATAAACAAACGATAGATTCACACTTATTTATATGTCTAAAATCATTATATTTGTTTTTAGTCTCAAATGTTCATTTTAACCCTAAATAATTGAAGGAAACTTGCAAAAATTGAACACAAAAAAAAATTTCAATCACTCACGAGTCCGAATGTTCATGTGCTCTAAAAACTAAACTTTGAGCATCTACAAAGGTAGATATGGCTTTAGACACTAGAATTAAATCAAGAATAGTTCAGTATAATATACAAAAAAAAAAAAAAATTACTCAGATTTCTTCTATTTCTTCTATTAAGGAATTCTTTCAAAGAAGAATCGAGAGAAAATTTTTGTTGAGAGCACACATAGTGTGTGTGACAAGTGAGGATTAAAATATTTACTTTTCCTAAATAATATTAATGGCTAATAATATTTATACCTACTAGGAACTATGTAATTTATCTCAATATACATGCTATTGGCCATTAGTCTTTAGACTAGGAACCTTTTTTTATTTTTTGAACTCACCAGGAACCATTTATATACCTAGTAGGAGCCATTCTTTTTTCATAGAATTATAAATTGCAAAAAGATTATTGATACACATCCTTGTTAACGCCACTATTTTTATATTAGGCTAGTCTCCAATTTTTTTCCTACTTTTCCAAAATTAAAAATTAAGCAAGTGATTTCCCATCCACCTATTTACAAATTCATCTAAACACTTGTGATAAAACGTCAGTATCAATTTTAAAGAATATATTCATATGAAATTTCTATATATAAAAGAAGTTAAAGATCTATGCTTGTTATTCAAAATATACTGAAAGAAAAAAGAATAAAACGTGAGCTTCTTTATTTGACAAAACATCGGAAAAGTAGTTTGTTGAATGGTTGTCGATCACGGGCTTGAAGTATACTCATTTTTAACCCTAATGGGTTTCACAGTCAACATAATAGGGATTCGATGAGCCCTATATGTAAAGTAAAGGGTTCAAAATGAAACATGATATTAGGAGTGAGCCCAACGAATCAATCATATAATGAGCTTTTGTAATTGGTCACTCGTCTCAAGATGTTTATGAGTCTCAACTCACTAGGAAGTAACTTGCTCTATAATTTACTCGAACCATATAGAGAATTATATTAGTAATGGCAGAGTAAGAGTTTTTCATTAAAGTGCGTAATTTCATCGCAACATATTTTTCTGATTGAAAAATTGTTATAGCTGTAAGCAGAAATACATAAACAGCTAACTGAATTAGCAGCAATACAAAAATTGCAGTGGACGAAATGAAAATGGACGTCTTGGAGTCGGGGCATGTGTTCAACACAGTGTCCTTAAAACAATATTCGCCCCCTCACCGAAGTAATTCGAGCGCTTGCTTCCCAGGATACAGCGACGTGTACTGCAGCTGTGCAGCCGAACTGAAAGAACGTTGCGGAACGGAATCACCAAGTGACTCGAGGAAGACAGGAATTGGAACAGGAAGCAGATGAATTCGTGAAGTTGTTGTGTGTCTGAATGGAAGAGACTGTCCGGTATATATAGGCAAGGAGGAGCCTTTGCCACTTAATGCATACATAACCCCTTCAATTGAATTCTGACGTTTTGGAGTTCATTTGAATTCTGACGTTTTGAAGTTACAAAATAAATAAAAACGTTTTCAGGTTATGTTTTAAATGGAAAAACGTAAAAGAAAAATTCCAAAATGTGGCTTGCACTTTGTGGCCAATTTTTGACTCAATCGGTCCGACATTCTTGTACGCAGGTCGCGCGCCCACACAAGTTCAAGGCTCGAAGGCCAAGTCGGTCCAAGATTTGCACCCCCCCTGCGGGCGCGTAGGCCATGGAGGAGTCTCTATGCAACAAATGGTTACACCTTACAAATTAGTAACCCATATATAAATTGGTCCACAAACTTGTTTTTATCCTATGTGGGATAACTATTTAAGTTTTCCCACATTCCCACATTTCTTTTCCTTTTCCAATGTGGGATGGTACTATTTATAGTCCCCATATCTTCCCACTTTTCCATTTCTAACCAATGTGGGATTGTCATCCCTTTTAAGGCTCCTCTTCAAATCCCAATTTCCAAGCAATGTGGGATTAATTTCACATACACAAGTGAAAATTTATTTGCCAATCATATATTTTCCAACAATCCCCCACATGAATTGAAATTAATAGAGACACGGAATACTTGGTGACAAAGTTCCACAGTTGAAACCTGCATAGGATAGGTAGGTGTTACCCTTTGAACCTTCCCTTATGAAAATACATTTACTTTACTAGCTGATCAGTAGACGTGATGTCTTTGAACTGTTCCACCTTTTGTGTAAACGATGATGTACCTCACACAGGATTCTTCCTAACACAATTCAGTTCTCATGGTTATGTTCGTTTGTGGCCATGAACATATGCCTGGTTCAGTGAGAGTTATTAAGAATTGAGCCTCACAATTCCCTTCGAAGCGGCCCCACTTCTCTCCCACATAGGTGATTTCTTAATTAAGAGTAACCTGCATTACTCCGCTCGGATTTCCGACGCATAAGAATCATTAAAAGCCTGTTGCTTATCCTCTTTCCACGGACATCACTGTTATTACAGGAATGAGATAATCCCCACAGTGATACTGTTAAGTATTTGCAATTAGGTTTTCTCATTGAACCTAGATCTTGGGATCTCCAGTCAGCTAGGTTGAGTTTCCATTACAATAACTTATTCTTTTAGAGGCTTAAGTCCCATTCCTCTCGATGACTTTGCAACTAACTCTCTATTTAACCCTTTGGTTAGCGGATCCGCAATGTTATCTTTAGACTTTACATAGTCAATAGAGATAACTCCAGTTGAGAGTAATTGTCTTATGGTATTATGTCTACGACGTATGTGTCTAGACTTACCATTGTACATGTTGCTTTGTGCCCTTCCAATCGCAGATTGACTATCACAATATATGCAAATTGCTGGCACAGGTTTTGACCATCTTGGAATATCCTCTAAGAAATTGCGTAGCCATTCAGCCTCTTCACCACATTTATCTAGAGCTATAAACTCAGATTCCATGGTAGATCTCGCAATAACTGTTTGTTTAGAGGATTTCCATGATATGGCTGCACCTCCCAATGTGAATACAAATCCACTAGTAGACTTTGAGTCTTTAATATCAGATATCCAATTCGCATCAGTATATCCTTCAATAACTGCAGGATATCTGGTATAGTGCAGTCCATAATTACGAGTATATCTCAAGTATCTTAGTACTCTTACTATTTCTTTCCAATGGTCAGACCCTGGATTACTAGTATATCTACTCAATTTTAAATCTTCTTATCGTCAAGCTTAATGTTCAATACAATTAGCCAATAGTCGATTTTCATGTCCAAAGATTGGTTTAATAAGAATCAGTCATGATTTTACTGAGGTTTTAAATTATTGGATTACGACTACAAATTATTGAGAGGGGAATCTGATATTTATTTGAATATTGTTTGTAGATTACTTTTGCATATTATTATCCATTGGGAAAAATGGGTCCTTTGACTTCAAATACCTATTTAGTCAATATTAGGAAATTAAATTAAACCATGTGAAGTGCGGGAATCCATTTCTGAAGAACGTCACTTTTTAAACAGTCTTATTGTTAAGTTTATTGTGAAATTAAAATGGACTTACATCATTTTGAAGGGATAATTATTGTTATTCCATGAGAAAGTCCATTCTATTTGCATATAAATGAAATCAACGAAATAAAAATAAAACTGTAACTCCATTGAATTCCTACTACTTTCATATAAATGTCGTCCGGTGAATAAAAATGGATCATAATGGCATAAGATTCGAGCTACATAAAATATATTCAATATTAGTAAAGTAAATTAATCATTCATTGCGAATTTTTTTTTTTCTCATTTTCATGGAAAGCTGCTTGAATGCGACCCCACTTCTTCTCCCATCTCTTATGCTACATTTAAGCAAAAGTTTTGAGTCACGAGAATCCATTTTTGAAAGGCATCAATTTTAAATCTTCTTATCGTCAAGTTTACTGTTCAATACAATTAGCCAATAGTCGATGATCATGTCCAAAGATTGGTTTAATAAGAATCAGTCATGATTTTACTGAGGTTTTAAATTATTGGATTACGACTTCAAATTTTTGAGAGGGCAATGTGATATTTATTTGAATATTGTTCGTAAATTACTTTTACATATTATTATCCATTGGGAAAAATGGGTCCTTTGACTTCAAATACCTATTTAGTCAATATTAGGAAATTAAATTAAACCATGTTAAGTACGGGAATCCATTTCTAAAGAACGTCACTTTTTAAACAGTCTTATTGTTAAGTTCATTGTGAAATTCAAATGGACTTACATCATTTGAAGGGATAATTATTGTTATTCCATGAGAAAGTCCATGCTATTTGCATATAAATGTCATCCACGGAATAAAAATAAAACCGTAACTCCATTGAATTCCTACTATTTTCATATAAATGTCGTCCGGTGAATAAAAATGGATCATAATTGAATAAGATTCGAGCTACATAAAATATACTCAATATTATTAAATTAAATTAATCATTCATTGTGAATTATTATTTTTTCTCATTTTCATGGAAACTGCTTGAAGGCGACCCCACGTCGTCTCCCATCTCTTATGCTAAATTTAAGCAAAATTTTTGAGTCACGAGAATCCATTTTTGAAAGGCATCGATTTTAAATCTTCTTATCGTCAAGTTTACTGTTCAATACAATTAGCCAATAGTCGATTTTCATGTCCAGAGATTGGTTTAATAAGAATCAGTCATGGTTTTACTGAGGTTTTAAATTATTGGATTACGACTTCAAATTATTGAGAGGAGAATATGATATTTAGTTGAATATTGTTCGTAGATGACATTTGTATATTATTATCTATTTGGGAAAAAATGGGTCCTTTGACTTCAAATACATATTTAGTCAATATTAGCAAATTAAAATAAACCATGTGTAGTACGGGAATCCATTTCTGAAGAACATCACTTTTTAAACAGTCTGTTCATTGTGAAATTGAAATAGTCTTGCATCATTTTGAACGGATAACTATTGTTATTCAATGAGAAAGTCCATTCTATTTGCAGTTAAATGTCATCCACGGAATAAAAATAAAACCGTAATTGCATTGGATTCCTACTGCTTTCATATAAATGTCGTCCAGTGAATAAAAATGGATCGTAATTGAATAAGATTCCTACTACGTAAAATATATTCAATATTAGTAAAGTAAGCCCCTGTTTGGTACACATTAAAATTTTCATTCACATTCTTCTACTCATTTTCAACCACACATTTTTCAATAAAATAATATTTTCCATCACATCAATAACTTTTTCTTATTTTTCAACCACATATTCTCTATTAATCTACTATTTCAAAATACATTATCTATCAAGTTGTTATTAAATCCTTATGAATTTATTATTTGTTTCCAATTCGATCTTTTTGATGGAAAAATATCGAATTAGAAAAAATCAGTCGAACATTNTTTGAAAAGTTTTGATCTGGTGTTCAATTTGCATTTAATGCATAACAGCATGAGAATAACTGATGTTCGTTGTCAGACTTTGCAAAAGAAATCTTTAGACATCTTGGCTGCAATGAGATTTGTTTCTACTACAACAAAGCTCCTTAAAAAATTGAGAGATGATGATTGGGAAGAATTTCTTCAGAAAGTGAAAAAATCTTGCTCAAAATATGATATTGAGATACCCAACTTGGAAAGTTTATATAAGGTTGGTCCTTGTCGTTCTCGTGACCAAATTACAACAGAGCATTTTTGATGTTTTCAATGAAGCAATAGATTTCATACTAATGGATTAAACACAAGATTTAATGAGACATCAGTTGAACTTCTCACACTCAGTCCAGCTTTGGATCCTAGAAATTCGTTTGAATCATTTAGCATTCGTGATATTTGTACACTTGTTTTAAAATTATATCCTGCAGATTTTTCAAAGCAAGATATTCGTACTTTGGAATATGAGTTGCGACATTTTGAGCTAGATATTAAGAGCAACTCTCAATTTCAAGTATCTACACTTGTTGAGTTATGTCGATAGTTAACTGAGAGTAGAATGTCAGAGATTGTACTGACTTTACCTATTTCTACTGCGACTACTGAGCGAACATTTTTAGCAATGAAACACGTGAAGACGGATCTTCGAAACGGAATGGATGATGACTTTCTTGGTGATTGTATGACACTCTTCAACGAACGAGAACTTGCTCAAAAGATAGGTATAGATTCTGTTCTAGATGAATTTTATATTTCAAAACTTCGTCGGGAACAACTTCAAATTAAATGAATTTGACTTTAGTTTATTTATGAATTTATTATATCGACTTTTAAATTTTAGCCCATGCGCGAAAAATTCTTGGATCCGCCCCTGACTATTGGTATAAGTTTACAATTTTTTAATCGATTTTGCAACACATATATTAGAATTTAAAATTTTAGATTTTCCACTTAGTACTTTTAGCCATCATGAAATAGTTTTCATGACAGTTAGATTCGTATTCGTCCACCAGGAAAAAAACAAAACAAAGAAAAAGAAAAGAAAGAAGTCATCACTATTGCTTAAAAAATTGCACCAATTATTTTTATGACTTCTTCCCAAAATCCCAAGATTATACAAAAATTAAATTAAATTAAAAAAAAAATCCAATTATCGTTAACAGACATACTGGCATACTGTTATTTATTACACTACGGTCTGTGCAAGAAAATAATTATTTCATTTTAGAAAAATGCGAAATCATTGACTTTGAAAGTTTAGATTGTTTAATGCAGTTAAAACAATTTAGTTTCTGGTTTTTATATTAAGGTTTCACGGACTGGAAGATAGAGGTGACTAAATATACATCACATTTAGAACTAAAGCAGCATATGAACTTTGAATTCAAAGGGTTATAATATACTTCGTATAGCAGAAAACTAATAGTGGGACCCATTTTTTATTTATTTATCTATTTTACTGAAAATTTCAAATTTGGACATGTCACCTAATTATGATATTCTTTCCTTCCAAATGACGTTGGAAAACGGCAAGTGTAATGAATATCACAGATTATTTAAGGTACAAATGACTAAAGCAGCATTTGAAATCAAAGGGATCATTTTGATTTGAATAGAAGGAAACTTACACAATTAAGCGTCTATTTTTTATTTAATGGATGATGTATTGTTAATGGTAAACTTCAACCTTACCTAAATATAAAAATAATTATAACCTATAAAGACTTGGACTAACATTTTAAGATGGTACATTATTGTTAATGGATGATGCATTAATTACATATCATTATCTCGAAAAATAAGTTCCTCGTGTTTTCTGCTTCTATTTGCTTTGTAAGGTTTCATACATTTATTAATGCGATTGGGTCCTGAAGCAACTAGGCTTTTACAACAATGAATTTTTTTCAACCGAAATTGGTTACGTGATAAGTGATGGAAAGTGACGAGGTCTTTTTGTGCCGCTTCGAAATATAAGTTTGGTACGAAATCTTTAATCAATTACGTAGTGGTATATATTAGTTAGAGCGATATAATCTACTTTACCAAACATAAGTTATAGGGATCTTTGAAATGGAAAGTCGAGAATTTATAGATAATTGCGAAAATGGGAGAAAATAAAAAAAAAAAAAAAGAATTGCCCATTTTGAATTTATTATGGCGGCTCTTTTGTAATTGGATTGTTCTCATTTACTGCCACTTTGTGGGAAATGTTGATTTCAAACTTGAGGAATAATTATAACATTTTCTAGAAGTCAAAAATGGAGTCCTTTGACAGATCGTGAGAAGTTTCTATTGTGAAATGGAGTAAAAGAAACTCAATCAAGAATATATTATTTCAAAAAATATTAAACCAAGAAAGTTATATAAAAAAAAAAAAAGTTGGACAGAGAATATATATTTTGAAGGGTTATGCTACAAACACATAACAATTTACCAAATGGGGTGTCATAATGGACAAATAGCGACATCCTATTGGGGAGGCGCCTGTGGGCCCAACTGCCTCCGAATATGGTGCCTCTATTTGTCCATTATGGTACTCATTTGGTAAAATATTATGTACAGATAGAATTTTCCATATTTTGAAAATGCTCAAAACATTATAATAATAAGAAAGTGACATACCACTAATTGATTGGATATTTATAGTTTATTCGCCAATTTCGTTTCATGACGAGCTTTAAATATTTAAATTTTTAGAGACTTGGACTAAATAATGTTCCAAGGTGGAAACCCTATGTAAAGAGACTTGGACTAAAATCAATGAATTGATATAAAATATCATTGGAGATACACGCACCATGAGTATAAGAGGTAATTACATTGTGTATATATTGCTTTATAAATTTATACGTTACATACTATATATAGCTACACAATATATGTCATTATAAATGACTAAATACATAAAAATATACTTGGAATAACAAATCATACTTGAATATATGTTATATGTACTTATGCAACGTTTTAGGTACTAT
>CAIGRB010053160.1:0-16930 GCA_903798255.1 Fraxinus quadrangulata | reverse complement strand
TGAAAGTTGATATATGATAATGTCTTGGCTATATTTCATTCCTTTGATTCCTTTCTTTATCCAATTAACCTCTAACATTCTCAAATATTCATCACAAGGTTAGAAACAAGTTTAGAGTATTTTCACTTTAGTCCCTGAACTTTCACTTTCTTCCATTTTAGTCCCTTTCACCTATTTCTTCCAAATTATGTCATATCCATAGAATTGTCACCTAAATCAAAATATGAATGTAATGAGATCATTTTTGCACTTATTAATCATAGGAACATATAAAATAAAGAGGGAAAAATATGCATATAAAGTCATAATTATACAATTAATGGTCACAAGTACATAATCATACATCACAACTTATTTATTGATCATGTATTATCAAATTAATTGGTCACAAATTAATTCGAGGTCAAAAATCAAAAAAATTATAGGTTATATTTTATTTTATTGGTCACAGACAAAAAATTATAAATCAGAATTTATCAATCAGTCACATATTTTCAAATTTCTCGGTAACAAATTATCGAATTTTAAGGTCACGATTTATTTTATTAGTAACAAATAAGAAAATTATAGGTAATTGTTTATCAATTTGTCATATATTTTCAAATTTTTTGGTCACAAATTATCGAATTTTAAGGTCACGGTTCAACATATGGTCACAAGTCAAATAGTGGGTCACATACGACCACCACCTACACTACCGTCGCCGTCGCCGTCACAACACCACTAACACCACGACATCACCACCAACAAAATCGCTGTAACGAGATCCAATCAACTGCTAACAAAAATCATGACAATCAACTCTATTAGATCTCCAATCACTAACAACCACCATTCCATCGTTGCCACCAGATCCATCGCCAACCTCATAATCGCCGTCACCACCACAACAGCACCACCATCAACAAAATCGTCACCACCAGATCCAACCAAAAAAAATCCCAAGCCCGCCACCACTAGATCCACCACCATCCCTGTCATCGCCAACAACAAAGACACCACAACCACAACCACCATCTACCATAAACCCGCTACCTCTTCCAACCTCGTCGCCTCCAACACCACCACAAACATCATCGAAAACAAATCTCCTTGATCCTGTCGTAATCGACTCAGATCGAAACTGGGTGGCACTCTAAGCACCTCGTGCAACGGTGAACAAAGCATGCTTAAAGATAGAGACCAACATCGTCCAGAGGCTCCAATGCTTCCCTTGCTTCCCTGGTACAGATCCTCGCAAGGCGCGGTGCCACGATCTTTGCACGACCATCAACATCTATCATCCTCCACGGCAGCAATCAACACAAACCACACCGACGAGTAACTTTGAAGTCGCCACTGCGCAGCAATGCGGAGAGTGGGTAGCCCTGAACGGCATCACACATCTTATCGACACCACACCGGTGGTGCTCCGGTGATGTGTGTGATAAAGAGGAAGAGAGAAAGATTGGGAATTAATCTTGGTTTAAGTTTTTGAATTAGGGAGATGATAGAGGGAGAGTGACGAGAGTGAGAAATGATGGGAAGAAGATTGCTTGAATAAATTAGGGTTTTAATTGGGTGGAATTTAATTTATTAATATTATTATATGCATTAAACTAAAAAATTATCACCTGATTTTTGAATAAGTAAACTTTAAACCTTATTGAAAATCAATATTTAAACCCCTAAAATTATGTAATTTCCACAAAACAAAATTAACCATATAAAATCCTAGAAATGAAAACCGAATCATCAAAGCAATAATTATGGATTTTGCATGATTTTTATCAGAAAAAATGTGGTTTTAGAGAAATGATTGGTCATGTTTCGGTTGGGTATTAATGATCATGTGATTTCTTCAAGTAAATGATTACTCATATGTATTTCTTTGAGATATACTAAATAAAAAGTTAATAATTGAAAACTTTATGTTAACATTTTAAAGATTATTTTTATTATATTAATAAGTATTTTCTCGACAACTCTATTGTCTTAATATGTGCAATTTTCTCTCTCAATCTTTTACGGATTTTTTTGGGCTGAAACAATTAATAATTAAAATTCATGCTTCCATAACGTCGTTGTACATATAATGTATCATATTTGCCAATTTGGGAAATATGTTTTTCCTAATCATTCTATAAGTAATTTTATTTATGGTAATTGTTAACCTCAAAAATTTTGGGGTATTTTATTGTTTATTTGTTGTGATCAATTTTGTAACCAAGCATTATCTCCCACTACCTAATGTAGTGTGTCATGTCACTCGAGTGTTTAGAATAAGCTAAGCACCGGTATTTAGGAGATCAATCATTTGATCTTCTAAGAACTAGGTGATGTGTCATAGTACAATAGGTGGTGTAATCAGTTTTTTAATTAACCATTATCTCCCACTACCTATTATAGTGTGCCATGTAACCCTAGTACTTAGCATAAACTAAGTACCAGTACTTAGAAGTTCTGTCGTGTGTGTGTGTGTGTGTTAACTGTTGATTCACTACTTATTAATTATTAAGTAATTCAATTCTATTATATTGGAGAAATTAGTGCATTAATTATAATTCGTTAAGAGTGCCTTCGTAGCCATAAAATAATTTAATAATATTGATCAAATAATTCTTATTGAAACATGTCAAAAATAATTTAATAATATTGATCAAATTAAGAATGCCTTCACAGCCATAAAATATATGTAAAATTTGCTATTTTTGCATTCTAAATGAGCTAAACAATAATGCCAAAATTTTATTTGACATTTTTCCTTTAAAGTAGTGCATCAAATTGCAAACCCTTGAAGGCAAATATAATTAGAAGTACTTAATCTTATTGTCTTGAAAAGTTACTGTAGATTAGAATCTCATTTATACGTTCTAGAGGACCTGGGAAAATGCATCAGAATAATTGTGGCTATTACATATTCAAGAAAACTCCTTAAAATCAATTATTGGAATACTAGTAAGATACTTGACTAAATTAAAGCTCTGTAAATGATACTTGAAAAACTTTAGTGATCGTAATTTGGTTTATTTTTCAACATCGCCTCCCATAAATTAAAATTTTTTTCATTCCAAGTCTCGCAAATTGTTTCTTGAAGTTTTGACCTCCAACTGGTTTTGTAAAGAAATCTGCTCTTGATCGTCTGTTTCGCAATATTTGACTTGAATTATTCCATCATAAACAAGCTCTCTCAAGAAGGGATACCTCATAACACTATGTTTAGTCTTCCCATGAAGAATTGGTTCCTTTGTAACAGAAATCACTGAACTGTTGTTACACAAAAGAGTTGTAGGAACTTCCTGTTTGTGCTTTAGATTCTCCAAAATGCCTCATAACCATACAATCTGGCAACCAGTAAAAGATGCCACAATATATTGAGCTTTCATCATCTAAAGAGCAACAATTGGTTACTTCTTAGAACTTCAACAAATTACTCCACTTCCAATACTAAAGGCACAACTGGCGTACTCTTACTATCATCAACTCTTCCGTATAAGATCACTATCAGTGGATCCAAATGGGGTAGTTGGAAAATTTGGTTAATAAAAATGCCATAATCAACTGTCCCCTTCACATATCATAAAATTCTTTTAGTAGCTTCCCAATGTATTTCTAGGAACCTGCTTATTAAACTCACGATAAACATGATATCAAGCCTTGTGGTTGTGAGGTGCATCAAAAAACATGATAGTATTAACAAGGTTTCCTTCTCTTTCTCCTGAACATAGTGGTATTGCCTCCTTTGATTCTTGAATTCTTATTCTTGACTTTAGCTTATTGCTCTATAATCTTGATTTCTTAAATCTTTCTTCTCTATTGTTGAGTTTTTGTTCTTAATAGTGGGTTTTGAATCTTCTTCTTCAATATGTTTTCTCTTATATTCTCGTGTTGGTGGGATGACACAAAAAATGAGAATCACATATTAATTGGAAACCATAACCCCACTACAACAAAGTTCTCCTTTTACGGAATGCAAAATAATTCATTACAGCATACAACAACACACTGTATAAAGCAATGTCGTAAAAAGAGGTCACTTTTTACTGCGTGTAGCGTATGCCATCTAGAGAATGCCGTTATTACCTTTTACTGCATTCCTCTAAACGTCGTAAAATATATCATGAAATTTATGGCATGCTTAGTAGCACGCCGTAAACATCAATTTAATTGTTTTAAAATTATTTATTTATTTGATTACCAGCAAACCTATAATACTTACAAAATAAAATTAATCCATAAATAATCCAGTTTTTCATTGTTTCGATAAATAAAAATATTGAATACAGTTCAATACAGTATGTCAATGTAAAATTAATCTCAACAATTCTTAAAAGACTAATATTTCAAAAAAATAAAATGATTAAATCATATCAAAGTTAACTTCTTTGACCGACAATTGAACCATCCCACAAAATATCAACTCCCTGCAAACCACAACAATAATAAGGGTATAATTAATAAACTTAGCTAAGCATGTAAATCAAAAGTATATTAATAAATATATTAACTTTTGTCTAATCAATATAGTACACATGACAAGTAATTACTTGAGTATATTATCAGTAAAACTATCAAGAATTTGATTAACATATGAGCTCTAACAGAAATTCATCTATAAACACCATACCTTCCAAAAAATTAAGAGTACAGCTAGAATACTAACATATAGAGCCATAAAACTTCAAATGTTGTCATGATCTCAAGTCATTTTGTATAAATAATTATCTTGGCAACCAAATAAAAATTTGATGTTCAATTCAAATAAACCACCCATCAACTTCTTGATTTTAGACAATTGAGACTGAATGTAAACGCAAATGGAATTAAAATAGAAAAGAAGTTAAGTATACCTTTGTTATGATTACAATGAATCCACTTCGATGTACCTAATGGGCCATGCAATTGTACTTTCTAATGCATCTTCAAGAATAAAAAGCTCGTGTGTAGGACGATATAAGCTGACACTATTAACCCAAACTCTCCAACATTCATTACCAAGGAGTACATGATGTACTAAATCACTTGGATTTTTTGATGCGATTTCACCTTTTGCAACAATATCAGCTTTCCCAAATCAAGATAACAATTTTCATTTCTTATTTTGAAGATCATCTAAAAAATTCAAGCTTCTATCTCTATGTTGTAGAATTCATATCCAATTGTACAATTTATTAATTTGAATATAGAAAGTATATGTAATTTAAGTTTTTCACTTACATTATTTTCTTATTCAGCACTTTTACTCTTCACTTGAAACAAAGATTTTAATTCTTTTATTTCATCTCTCAACTCTTGGATATGAGTTTGAAAGTTATGATTGTGCACCAAAGCATTCAACTTTGAAGAAGTCGCACCGAAACCAAGACCCCTTACCCATCCTCGACGTTTTGGACCAAGTACTCTTGCAACTCCATCATCTTTGAGGGGGTGTTCCCTTGGAGAGGTAACTATCTCTGAATATGTTTTTATTTTGTTCGAATATGAGGAAATACATTAACAGGATAAAACTACAAATATAAACTTTAAATGACCAAAAAGTACTAAAAGCAATATTGTTACCAATGTTTCCCCAGCTAATTCATTAATAGGTTCAACATTTTTTCTCGTATGTCCTTGAACATAAACATCATCTCTCGTTATAGAATCAGGGTCTTCACTTTCAGCACACTACATTTTACATATTTCATATACGTGATAATTTGTAAACAATTGAAATAACTTTCCAAGCAAATTTAACTTTTAATTTAACATTTTTTTACCATTTGAGCTTCTAAGCGAGTAAAGCCTTTTTCTACTTGTTGTATGCATTATGATATGACTTGCTCTCATCTTTTTGAATCTTTCATTCTTTTCCTACTAAATCAATTAGTACTATATAATCATAAATTTTATTAGGAATATAAAGCAATGGAAGCTTAACTTATATGGTTGAGAATTGCGTTCTTTGACAAATGCTTGCCATTCTTCCCTTGATTCAACATTATCAGGCTTAAGGAGAGCAGCAGCTCGTGTCATGCCCATTGTTTTCCCTTTGTTATTGATCGCTTTCAGCACATTAGATCGATGATCTCGCCAATTATTTCACATTTTTTGTATGATGTATTTTCTATGATAACTATCAACATCAAACTTTTGCTGCATCAAAGTTAACAATATTAATAGAAATTTAATTTAAATTATATAAGAGATAAGGATTATATTACTTGCATTTGCTCCCATATGTCATCAAGAAAATTTTTGCTAATATCTTTCCAATTTTTCCATGCAATTGGTATAAGTTCTCTAGTTGTGGTTCCAAGAAATGATGATAACTTATTTGAACATTTACAAATTGGCTACCCTCTTTCATTAAACTCTACTAGTAACTTCACACATTTTCCCTTGTTGAGATAATTCAATTTTGCTCAACCCATTCCTTATTTCCTTTTTCAATAGTACTAGCACTATTAGGAAACACTTTTACATCATGTTGCACATCATTTCTTGTATGTCTGGAACGGATTTAGAACTTCCTTATGATATTCTTATCCCTTCATTCCCCTCTCTTGTGGCAACAACAAACTATATTAAACAAATATGAAAAACAAGCAATATTTTACTTAGAGTTTACATAGAATCATTAAAAATTATTATATATACAATCTAGGAAGTTACTTCACCATGATATGTCATGTTATTTCCACTCATGTGAATATCAGCATCCAAAAAGCTCAGCTTTAATCATTTGCATCTACAAAAAATAAAGCAAGAAATAATGGTTTCATTCTCGAATCCTCATTCCAAGTATGTCGAACACCTACTTCAGCAACTTGTTTCATGTAACCACTAAAAAAATGCATACATTCATCGGCTAAATAACGCTCTGCTACGTAGCCCTCGGGTCTTGAACGATTTCTAACATATCCTTTAAGCATTTTCATAAACCTAATTCACCAATAATAGGCATGAGATATCTAAGTAATTAGAAGAAGTAATTTTGAATACTTACAAAAGTATAATAGTAATTTACCTCTCAAATGGGTACATCCAACGATATTGTATTGGTCCACCAATACGAACCTCATGCCCAAGGTGGATTGTTAAATGAATCATTATGTCAAAAAAAGATTGGGGAAGTACCTTTCTAGCATAGACAAAGTTAAAGCAACATCCTCCTCAAGTTTTTCTAATTTATTTTTATCACCGACTTTGACATATTTCATTGAAAAATGTACATAGTCAAAAAATTGCATTTCTTGGTCCAATAGGTAAAAGTCCTCAACTGATAACAATTGTTGTATGAGCACATAGAAATCATGAGACTTTAGATTTAAAATCCTATTATCTGCTAATGATATACACTTTGAAATGTTAGAGCTATAACCATCAGGTAATCTTAAATCAAACAGTCTCTTACAAAATAACTCTCCCTCTTTTTTGCATAGCATATATGATGCTACAGATAGGTAATATATATTCCCTTTCAATTCTGGATGAAGATCTTTTCTAATACCCATATTGAGTAAATCCTTACGAGAATTTAGCCCATCATTTGATTTTTCCTTCACGTGCAAAATAGTGCCAAGAATGCTTTCGCAAACATTTTTCTCAATGTGCATTACATCCAAATTATGACACAAAAGTAGTATCTGAAAAATAACAATATAAATTCAGTAAAAAAAATTAAGCAAACAAATAACTAATTCAAAATAGTTTAAAATGACTAACTTCCCAATATTCCACATCTCCTTTAAGCCCTTTTATTAGTGGTTCTAGATATACATCTATATCATTTTCAGGTTACTTTGGACCTAGAATCAATAAAGTAAACAACAAATTTTATTTAGACTTGCATATCCAAGGAGATAGATTATATATAACTAGTATCACCGGCCAACAACTATACTTAGAACTTAGGTCACCAAAGGGATTAAATACTGTTAGGTTTTAGTTGATTTATGTAATTGGCAAATTCTGTGGACGAAAGGACTTAATTGGATAGGTTGTAGAGTTCAAGGAATAATGTGCAATTTTTTCAAAAGTTAGTTAGTAGGTATAGGGTTTCGAGTTTGGAACAAGGAGGAAAACGGCGCAAATTTTTCCTGGACTGTCACCAAGGGTTGGCTCGAGCTACAAAAGTAGAAACATCGTTGCTAGACCATTGCCCCTCATTCGCTCGAGTGACACGATGTCGCTCGACTATCATTGGGCCATCGCTCGAGCGACAGTGTTGTCCGAAAAATTTTTATTTCACGATTTCAAGGCTTTTTACCTGGCCCATTCGTTTCTTGACCTACCTATAAATATCAGAACTCACATGTACATTTTTTTTCTAAGGTTGATTATTGAGAGAACTTCATCTGTGAGACAATCATTCCATATTATCTTTCAACCTTCATTTTGTGTGAGATATTTTGAGAGAAAAACACAAGATCCAAATCCAAAAACCAAAAACCTTACTTCCTACATATCTCATAGGGGTACTGAAAATCGAGGAAGGTGATTGGAGTTCCAGTATGTGAAGAATGGGTTGTTCTTCATGACTACAGGAAACGATTCTACCAAGCTAGAGGTTGCTGCAGGATAGCGGAGTTCCAGGAAAGCGTTGGTTATTGCAGCTGGAATTAGTGCAGGGGAGTACAGAATTCAGGAGAGCTGTCGAATTGTAGTCAAGAGATCAGATAGTGCATGTCATCATCTAGTCTGGTAGACTGTAAGTCTTGAATCGTTTATAGTGGATTGACTGGCAAAACGCCCGAAGTTTTTCCCAGTTGGGTTTCTCTGTGATCATACCGTTGTTCGTTTACTGCTTTATATTATGAATGTATGATCTGTGGTATTTAAACTTAGGATTAAATTGACTACATGATTAACCATTTAGAGATAATTAATTTGTGACTTTTTCTGCAAATTAGTTAATAAGATTTTAATTCACCGTTGTTCATTTTTCGCATATTACACCTATTCACCATTATCTAGTGTTGTTAGGGTCAAACTTGCATCTTTCAATATGTATCATAGACTTAAATTGATTTCTGACCTTTATTTGTTAAGTCTAGATGAGTCATTATTTGTCTGTGCCTCCATTCATCGATGGAAGAAATTATACCTACTGGAAAGTTCGAATGAGATATTTTCTTAAGGCTTTTGATGAACGTATTTGGATAAGTGTGTAAAATGGGTGGACTTCACCTACAACAACTGTTGATGGTATAGCTGCACCCACTGATATCTCACTGTGGACCAAAACTAATTTGGATGAGTGTAATTGGAACACTAAGGGCCTTTATGCCCTATTCATGGCCGTGTCTACTAAAGAGTTTAGGCTTGTATCGATGTGTAAAACTGTTAAAGAAGTTTAGGATATTCTACAGACCACACATGAGGGAACTCGGGCTATTAAGAAATCTAAGTTATAGATATTGACAACTAGATTTGAAGATATTAGTCTGTTAAGAACTCTAAATTGCAGATGTTGACAACTAGACTTGAAGAGATTAGAATGAGAGAAGATGAGACATTTGATGCCGTCTATGCGAGCTTAAACGACATAGTGAATTCTGGTTTCAACCTAGGTGAGAGAATCCCAGAATCTAAAATTGTTAGAAAAGTTCTTAGATCCTTGCTAGAGAGGTTTAGACCTAAGGTTAGTACAATTGAAGAAAGTAAGGACATATATTTTATTAATATAGAAGAGTTAGTTGGGTCTTTCCAGACGTATGAGCTGACATCAGATGACCATATTAAAGATAAATCTTTGGCCATAAAATTCGTAAGAAATATCCGAACCAAATCTTCTGATTCTGATTCACCGGTTGATGATGAGTAAGCTTAATTGGCTAAAACATTCCAAAAAATGTTTAGGAAGAAAAATAACCCTCAAAAGAGATACAAAGCTGGACCGGGTGAATCTAGGAAAAAATCTAAATCTGTAGGGTGTCATAATTGTAAAGGTTTCGGCCATGTGAAGAGGGAGTGGTCTAGTAGTAGGAGAAGTGAGGAGAAGACTATGAATGCTACTCTCACTGATGACGAGTCTAACTCGGACAATCAGAGTGAGAAATCCACTAGCGAGAAAAGTGGAAGGTATATTGCCTTTACTACATGAATTAAGAATGAATCTGATAAGGAGAGTGAGAAGGTCGAGAATGTAAGTAGTGGTGAGGATCCAGATAAAGAGCCCATAAATGAGGAAGATGTTCAAGAGGCATAAAATAAGACGTATGAGGAGAATCTTAAAATTCTTACTAAAAACAAGGCATTGAGTGCGAAGAATAAAGAACTTGAATTGAAAAAGAGAAGTTAGTAGCTCACATTAAGAAATCTACCTCGATCCTAAGTGAAGTGAAATCCATAAACGAAACTTTAGATATCATCTGCATTGTACACACTATGATCTTGTTAGAGAGACTCTACCGCATGTGTGAGATTTGGGATGGTAGTCACATGTTAATAAGGCGTCTTTGAATTTGAATTGACCTTATTTAATAGATATAAACTCAAAATTATCCTTGCCATCTATTATAAACAACAACAACAACAACAATAATAATAATATAATGCAAAAGGATCAATATTTTATGCTCCCTTTTGAAGCATATTTGACTTGAGCAATTAAGCATGCGGGGTTTCTCATACCTGGTGCCTCTGGTCAACTGACTTAGGTTAACCAGCCTAAAGCTACATGGGTCATTTTAGTCGCTTAATGGAAGAGAGTCCTCACTTAAGATTGGAAAAATAATTATGAGCTTCAAAGTTGTAAAAAATATATGCAATAAGTCAGGGGGAGAAAAGAAAAAGAATCAATATTCAATGAGTTCTTATTTAAAGGTCATAATGCGCTTTACATGGTTTGACTTTCATTATTAGAGGAATAAAATTATTGACAGTGATGTTTAGCATGTCATTTTTCACAAATTTAAGGCTTGGAGTCCTGCTTATAGAGTAGTGGCACTTTACACATATGTGTCACTTATACAATTTACTCCATGCGTTACTTGAACTGAGTATGTGGGAAGGTTTACTGTTCATTGAATTTACTTATGCATGCTAACAACTGTATTGTCAAATGTCATTGTATTATGGGAAGAACTCTCATTTTTGACATTTGCATTTTATGTCTAAGGGGTCGTTGGGAGAGACATAGATACTTATATTTTGTCTATCTGTTTCTACATCAGAACAATCATATTTTTGGCATTTATATTTATATCCCTCGTTATTTTGTGAAAAAAATGGGGAGTAGTTATTCTTGTTTTCGCATGATGAATATATTTTATTTTTATTTACTTACTTGATGTACAACTTTTGATTTCAGTTCTACTAAATTAAGTTTGATGTTTTAATAGTATCAATGTGTCTTCGTGCTATATTAGATTTCATTGATACTATGTCTTAGTTNAAATTTAAATCTCTTGTCATTGTATGACAAAAAGGGGGAGAAGATTTTTACATGGGGAGTAGATATATGTGTTTTCATTGGATATGTCTTATTGTTTTATCTACTTACCTGATATACATTGGGTTGCATTGATACTATGTCTTAGTTTATCCTGTGCTATGAAACTGAACAATATGCTTATTATGTAACAGTTGCTTAAATGACACTTATAATTGAACTGTTTGAGCTGTGATTATTATTGATCATGTTTTCCACACATTTTACATTGGTATTCAAGTTTTCTATTTTAGGAAACAGGTACTGATAGGTACTGAAGTTTTTCGTTCAAGACAGTTGTTAGTTGTAGGTTGTGTCATTTTTTAGTCTGTAATTTTTATTTGATTACTACTTTAACATAGATTATTATTTTGTTACATAATGCCAAATGGGGAGTTTGTTAGGTTTTAGTTGATTTATGTAATTGGCAAATTCTGTGGACAAAAGGTCTTAATTGGATAGGTTGTTGAGTAATGTGCAATTTGTTCAAAAGTTAGTTAGTAGGTCTAGGGTTTCGAGTTGGAATAAGGAGGAAAACGGAGCGTATTTTCATTGGACTGTCGCTAAGGGTTGGCTCGAGCTACAAAAGAAGAAAAATCGTTGCTAGATCATCGCTCCTCCTTTGCTCGAGCGACACGCTGTCGTTGGGCTCTCGCTCGAGTGACAATGCTGTCCAAAAAAAATTTATTTCACGGTTTCAAGGCTTTTTACTCGGCCCATTCGTTTCTTGACCTACCTATAGATATTTGAACTCACTTGCACATTTTTTCGATGGTTGATTATTGAGAGAACTTCATCTGTGAGAGAATCATTCCATATTATCTTTTAACTTTCATTTTGTGTAAGATCTTTTGAGAGAAAAACATCATATCCAAATCCAAATACCAAAACTCTTACTTCTTACATATGTGTCAAAGGTGCTGAAAATCGAGGAATGGGACTGGAATTCCAGTATGTGAAGAACGGGTTGTTCTTCGTGAGTTAAAGGAAGCGATTCTACCAAGCTAGGAGTTGCTACAGGATAGCGGAGTTCCATGATAGCGTTGGTTATTGCAGCTGGAATTGGTACAGGAGAGCACAGAATTCAGGAGAGTTGTCGAATTACAGTTAGGAGATCAAATAGTACGTGTCGTCGTCTAGTCTGGTAGACTGTAAATCTTGAATCATTTATAGTAGATTGACTGGCAAAGTGCACGAAGTTTTTCCCAGTTGGGTTTCTCCATGATCATACTGTTGTTCGGTTACTACTTTATATTATAAATGTATGATCTGTGGTATTTAAACTTAGGATTAAATTGACTACATGATTAACCATCCAGAGATAATTAATTGGTGACTTGTTGCAAATTAGTTAATAAGATTTTAGTTACGCATATTATACCTATTCACCCCCCTTCTAGGTGTTGTTAGGGTCGAACCTGCATTTTTCAAATCCATCAGAAGAAAGGTCAAACATAAGATTTCGTGGTTCTGATGTAAAACAAGGTCATTTGTGATTAATTCTCTCCCAAGCTAATGAATCAACTGGATGACACATTTTTCCATCTTGACTTTTGTGATTTAAGTGCAATATTAGTTGTTTTGCCTTATCAAGTGACTTGAACATTCTTCTAAATCGTGGTACGATTGGAAAATATCGGAAATATTAGTTGCATGTATCCTTTTCTTAATCTTCTTAGTCCATTCTTTCTACCGCGAAGATGCACATTTTGGACATGTCTCCAAATTCTTTAGATAAAATTTCTAAACAAATAACAATCGTTTACACATGTATGTATCTTTTCATACCCCAAATCAAAGCTGTTTAATAACATTTTTGTTGAATTTCAAGAATCAGGAATGGTGTTCCCGTGTGGTAGCATATCTCTGATAATATCAAGAAATTCATTGAAACCATTATCAGATATACTATGTGTAGCTTTAAGCTTGTATAAGACAACGATTGCAGATATCCTTGTATACTTTGTACAACCAGGATATAAATGAATTTCGACGCCCTCATATGAATTTGAAAAGTCTCTCTCTATCTTCATTCTTGGGTTCAAAAATATTGTCATCCTGAAAAAATGCATCTCTATACATTCTATACGTCTCTAAATTTTCTACATCTCGAGGAGGCAATGGTGCTGCATTCGAATTTTCCCTATGAAATACCTAGGTAGTATATGCAGGATCCACGCCATTAATGATCAAATGGCAATCTATCATCTAAGTTTTTTCCCCCCTTTCAACCTAAAAAATGAATGATTTTTCCGGCAACCACCAGCTACCTAAATCGGCAGAAATTGATACCGGTGGAGAGCCCCTAATGTCCTCTTCAATTTCCACCCAAAATCACCACATAACTCTAACAAATTCGGCTGAAATCAAGCTCCAAAGTTCATTGTAGGAAATTCGGCCAAACATCGAATTTTCGCTGTCCGACCATCTTTCTGGCCGGAACCCACCACTGACCAACTCTCCTCCTCAAGGCGACCTCAACCATGCAGTCGATTTAGCCCAACTACTAGCACAAGATCTGAATTTCAATTTGAAAACTGCCCTATCAAACTGTCACGACAACGTACTTTCTCTCCTCTGATTTCGACGCCGTCTGGACAACCTATGGTCGTGGACCACCTAGATTGGATGTGCCTTCACTAGCACACCTAGCCCAGCCATGGGTCTTCACCAACTTGGCTGTTATCAAGCTGAATTTGGCTCTGAAGTTCTCGAAGGCGTGAAATCGTGATAGCAGAACCTGATTTTTGCCAATTCCTCTACCGTCTGATCAAACCAAGGTGGCAGACCACCTGGGCTAGCCCCCTCTCACCCTGGCGCACCCAGCCCAGCCATGGGTCTTCCTCAATTTCATCCTGAACACATTCAATTGTTGGCTGCAATTAAGGTTTTGCGTGAAAATGTGGTTAACACGATTTTGACGATTCTATACTACTCCAAATGGTTAATTCGATGGGGGAAAACTTCAATTGATGATGGTATAGCCATGTGTCAATAGACAATTATGCCAATTAGTGTTCAAAATGCTGAAATTAAGCCCATGTTTGACACACATTCTTTTTCTCATTTTTTTCTCTTTCTTCATTTCAACCACACATTCTATCAATAAAATAATATTACACATAAATCCAAAATATCTCTTTACTTTTTAACCATACATTCTTCAATCAATCACTATTCTATAATTTATTCTTTCTCCAAAATAGGTGTCAAACACAACCTAAGTCTTCATACGTGTTTGAACGTGAAACTGAATTTAATGCTTCAATTGGTACTGATGTTGAGGTTTTCGCACCAAATTCATCCTTTACAAATGTTATTGAAGGTCCAATGATCATGGATAATGTGTTAATTAGAAGAATTGATGATCAATTGAACTCTAATCCCATTCCTACACACAACGCATTTGAACTTCCTTCGCTATCAAATTCTGGTAATGTGACTTCTACAATTGAAATGGCTCCAACAACATTGCATTATGTCCCCACCAATGCAACCTTGATGTCTATGAAAGCGCCAATAGCATGTTGAACCTCACTTCCACTTTTGATCATCCTTCACGGGCCACACTTTAAACTGATCATGCCGCCTCCAAATTGGTTAATAGACCACAGATTCAAACTCAGCAGACCCAAAATGTTCGGAGTGGTTTGGATTTTTCTTTGCAGTATGTCTCACGCGCCGCTGTACGCACGCGCGACACTCACATGCCCTTTAATGTTGCTGTTCCCAATGCTCCGAGCTCAATTAGACCATCTTTTCCTCCATCTGGGGCTTCTTCTACTACTCAGGCTCCTCGATCATATGCTGTTGCACTTAATTGTCGACCTACTAATACTCAGGCCGAAAGAAGTCAAAAATCATTTGCACATGTTCTTCGAGCACCCATAGATTCCAGGCTTCACAGTCTGGTTTCTAAAGAACCATACATCCATCATGGGGAGCCTGCTATCTTCTTTGATGAAGTTGATGAACAATTTCTGGTAGAGGCTTACAAGTTTACCCTTATTGGTAAATTTGTGTATCGCAAACCTTCTATGACCAAGGTACGCGAAATTTTTATGCATTTTGAATTTTTTGGTGATTATTATATAGGTCTTATTGATGATGTACACATTATAATTCATTTGGCGCTTGAAAATGATTATTCACGATTATTCCTCAAACCCATTTGGTATATTGATGATTGTCCTATGCGGGTCTTTATGTGGACCCCAACTTTACTCCACAACATGAGGCTCATGTTGTTCCTATCTCGGTATAATTTCCCTTACTGCCTATTCATTTTCGCGCTAAGAGCGCATTATTTCTATAGCCAAAGCTATTGGGCTTCCACTTCGTAGTGACGAAGACACTTCTGACCTTAGACGACCAGTAAAGCGAGTGTATTTATTGAGGTCAATTTAGAATGTAAACTCCATGAGCAAGTATGGATAGAAAATGAGAAGAGGCGAGGATATTGGCAGCCTGTTATGTACGATAAGGTGCCAGACTTTTGCTTTCATTGCAGACACTTCGGTTATCTGGATACTAATTGTTTTAGTGGTTCCCATTCTACTCCACCGTCTGTGGTTCTCGGTATCAGTAACCTAAATCATAGGCCTAATCCAGTTCTGACCAAAGAAAAGGGTAATAATAAGGATGTTGTGACAACACCTCGCATGGGTGAACACCTATTAAGAGAAATCAAAGGAGACAAGACACTACATTAGAAATGATTTCTCATTCTACTCCTCAAACTATTACCACTATTGCTCCTATTTTTACCATCACAACATTTACTACATCACATACAGCTACTAACCATATGACTCCTAGTCTTTACACTGTTCCACCTGTTATTAGCAATATTGCTCCGAATATTACTAGCTCTCTACCATCAGATTTTTCTACAATTGCTCCAACTAAGGTGGATACTCAAAGTTCTCCTATTATTGCATCAGCTCCTCATCCAGTAATTCAGTCTCTGGAGCCCACCAACAGTGCACCTATGATGGTTAGTTCTGCATATTTTGATCCTCTCTTGGTGGATATATTGGAGAGACCACAGGGTTATATGGAGCCAGATGTTCTTGTTATCTCTGCACATTGTTAGCAGAATATGGAGGCTTTTTTATCTACGATTAGTTATGTTCTGATATTTATTTTCATATTGAAGTTCATCAACAGGGTTCATATCGTCGATCTTCTACTGATGACTTAGTAGGCATGGACTGTAGGACAGAGGAGGGTGGTTTTGTCCTAGGATGGTGACCAGGAGTCGGTCACATGATACATTTTCACGCACATCCAAATGAGTACCATCATATGGAATGCAAGAGGTTTAGCTAGTGTAGCTATTCGTCGGCACCTGAAGAAACTTATACAGCTTCATCAGGTTTATCTCTTGGTTATACTGGAGCCTTTTGTTCTTCAGCATAGATTTACATATATTCAACGATATCTGCACTTTGACACGGAAGTTCAGAATGAGTCGAACAAGATCTAATTTTTTTCGAACGCGGGGACTATTGTTACTATTATTGTTGATCATCC